>QNQO01002187.1:0-141739 GCA_003290165.1 Berberis thunbergii | reverse complement strand
AAGCAGAAATGACTTCGAAAATCGCGCAAACTGAGATCAATGAAAATGAGTTGGAGGATGGTAAAAGATTGATACCGCGATGTGAAACTACTCACCATCGCAGAATTGAGCGAAGCGAAAAACACTATCTCTCCACCTGAATTGAATGTCTTAATGATGACAAATAAAATACGACAAGGGAAACGAAGTTTCTGATGAAATACAACAAGAAATTAAATAACGTGGCATGGAAAGACTTAAGAAGACTACATATGGTTAAAAAGTATTGGAAGAGCACAATAACTGCACAGACAATAGGTTGAGACAAGAAAGTTATCAGGATTCTGAATAAGAACATGAGCTAGACCCTATAGTGATGATGTGATTATAGATCGGCTGCAATTGCTGACACCTAGATTTTAGCCTTTGTCCCGAAAATTCAAAAAAATTAAGAAAGCAAACAAAGGTACAAAAATTAATTTTGTACATTGTTTAGGCTGTAATGGTAAATCTCTCTCCATTAGAGATTATTTCAATATTTACTTTTATTTTCATTATATTAAAGATGAAGGGATCTTAAAACCCTCCTTACTTTATATAAAAATAAGAAAAAGAAACATGGCTTTACTCTGCAGTAGGGCGAGGTTGTGGCCAAATGTCATCAGCTTCCAAAGGCTTATTCTTGTCTTCAGGTTTGAAATTTTTATTCGGTTGGCCTCCTATCTAAAAAGGTAAATACTTTCTTGCTGTCAGTCTCCAATGTCCTTCTAATTTCACGGTTTTATAGAAATACTGATTCCACTATACTTAAAAACAATCTTGTCCTAGGGAACTGGTATTATTATGTTTTAAACTTTTTCGGAGTTTCACCCATGTGCTTGCTTTCAGTTATGTATGAACCCTGGGCCTGGATAAGACTATTCGTCTCAATGTGTTTTGTGCATTTCATGAAACAAATTCTAAGCCCTCTCCCTTATTTGGTTTCCCTAGGATTAGTTTCTCAGCGATCTTGTATTGAATTTGTGCAAACCCTTTTTAGTCACTGTATATAAAAATATTCGTTGATCAAAACCTCTGAAGTAAGAATAACTGAATACGAGGTAGTGTTTTCTTCATCTTCCATGTTGGAAAGTATTCAATTGTCAATTTTTGGGGATAGTGGTGGTCTATTACAAGGCACATGAATGTGTTTGTTTGTGTGTGTATGCCCCATATCTTTTTTGTGCCTCTTATCCATGTTGTTTGTTTGTGGAAGAATTTGAAAACGGAAAACACATTGTGAAGGTGTGGTCCTTTTCATACTCCCTGTATCAGCCCGGCTTCTTATAATTTTCAATTAAAAAGAGAGACAGAGATGGGAGGGGGAATATTCATTCTATCATCCACCACTGGGAAGTAAATAGTGGTCTAATGAAAGCAAAAGGCACTCATTTTGTTTATTAATTAAATTTGACTTTGTTTTGAAAAGTTAAAGTTGAGGCTACTTTGTTTGTTTACCAAGCCGAGCTTTCAAATTCATTTTGCTGCAATTTGTATGCAAAAGTATTATTTCTTTGCTGTCAAAGTGTTGTGTGAGATGCACGGAGTAAGTTAAGGATGGTAGGCCATTTTGCAATGAGGTTCACATGGGTGTGGTTGGTGTGGTGTGGTGATAACCAAGACTATACTTGTCCATGTCAACAACCTGCACATTCCAGTGAAAAGGATCTCAATTCTCAATGTTTCGTGGAGTCGTGAATTGCTCGAGACAGTAGTCAAATAATGAAATGATACACTCCACGATTTTTTAATCTATTTTTCTTAGTTGGTTGAAGTCAAATTATATTATGGTGATTGGTGAGTAATTTGAAATTTGTGTTAGATGTCGTGGTGATTACGGGTGGGCAATTCATCCGCGATTCTGATCCCATTTCGATTTGTCCCATTTCGTCTCGATTTTTGAGTTTTAATGAATTGAATAATTTCATCTCGATCCGTCCCGTCTCGATCTAGAATGGGATGGGATGGAATGAAGATTTTTAATCCCGCCAATCCCGTTCGTCTCGAGCTATTTTTTTAATTTATTATTAATTATTTTATTTATTTATTTTATTCATATAAACTTACAGATTACTGATAGAAACTCATGGTTTGCAGTGGTAACATAAATGTTATTTCAATAAATAAATATTCATTAAGCAAGAGAAAGATAGCAGACTGTTGTTTGATTCCCAATAAAAATTGCTCCAATTATTTAACTTCCAAATATTGATAATACTCATGTGAAGATGGAAAATGACAATTAACTGAATAATATATATTCAGAAGGAAACATTTCAGGAGCGGAGCCAAGAATTTTAGATGCCGCAGGCTGTAAAAATATTTTTTTATAATTACAATATATGTATTGATGGTAAACATTATGAATATGTTAGAGCATCACCAATAGATCTATATATTTCTCATTCCCTAACAAAAGATGAAATGTCATTTTCTCAATGAACCATGAATTTTGTTTTCCACAGTAATGAAATTGTAAAATCAGAATTGGAAGGTCATCACAACGACACAATACTCTTAGTAGATCTCATTTATCATGTCATTTTTCTAAAAGTCAAGCCCATTCGACTTCATTTTTAGGGGATTTAGTGACTACCCTTATATTTGCATGCCACATCTATATCTAATTATAAGAAAATTATTTTTCACACTCTTATATGATGATAATATTCGCGGCAGTCACAAACAGCACGCTGATCCCGTCCCGTTTCGAATCCGTTTGGAATGGGATAATATCGAGATGAAATTTTTTTCATCCCATCCTGTCCCAATCCCATATGAATGAAATAAATATATCTCGTCTCATCCTATCCGGTATCCACCCCTAATGATAACAATGACCACACATTGTTGGCCTAAAAGGCTAAAATTCCTTTGTGTATGGTGCACATCTCTAATGATTATTTTTGCGAGGATGACATGATGTGGTGCCGGTGGGATGGTGTGATTCAAATAAAGGAAGGGTATGGTGTGAAGGAAGGTTGGTGGCATGTCACAATTACTTGTCATCATCATCAATGCAAATGCAAATGCAAATTGTTTCTACGTCCTAAAGGCACAATATTGAAGTATATATATATAAACTTAAGAATTGTAGACCACGTGCAACATCATTTATTTATTTATTTTTATTTTGATCAAACACGATGATGTTATTAATGAAAGAAAGGAAATAAAAAAACAAAGAGAAATATTTCTATATTAAGGAATGTTAAGACACATGAAAGTGTCAAAACCCAAATCCCTAAACAAATTACATGTCGAACCCATCCTCCACAACAATTCTCTAATCTCGATAAAATAGAGTGCTCTGATCTGTTGAGTCATTCAAATACCCTTTTATTTCTTTCTTTCCACACAAACCACATGAGAACATGACGGACCCTATGCCATAACCACTCCCCCGACGGGAAGGATTAGCTTGAGACCACCAACTTAGCCAATATAAAATGGAGCCTCGAAACATTCAAACTCAAACCAAATTCTGCTAAGAAACTGATCCAAATGGATTTGGAGAAACTGCAGTGAAGCATCAAATGGTCCAGCGTCTCGTCCATTTCATTGCAAAGCACACAAAGACTCCCTGTGAGGATTCCTCTTTTCCTTAACCTATCTTAGTCAAGATCTTCTCATGCAATACTGACCAACTAACAATGTTCTAAAAATCGGCCTAAGCGCTGAAGGTGGAAAACCGCCCAGATTAATGGCTGGTCGGGCAGTCTGGACGGGTCTGGGCGGGGTCTGGGTGGCCTAGGCAGGGTCTGGGTGGCCTAGGCGGGGTCTAGGCAGTCGGAGATAGGCGGGTCTGGGCGGGATCTAGGCGGACTCTAGGCGGTCGGGGCGATTTTTTTTATTTACTTTTTTTTATTTTTTAATAAGGCTGATTGTGTTCTTATTTTATTTTTCTTTCCTATTTTTTAGAAATAAATTATTTAATTATTTTTTATTCAGTATATGTCTAATATAGCAAAGAATGATTACTTAATGGAATTCTCAAAGGATCTGCCGGTACCAATTTTACTGATGTAGATTTTATCAAACATAACTGAGGTTATTCATGCAATTTGAAGAAAAATAAAAGTGTACACAAATTCAAATTTATATAAAGTACCCATCACAACCAACTTCATTCATTTGAGTTTTAATAAATTTTGTTCATGATTGTTAATTTTTCATGTTTTTAAATTTTGCATATGTATATTGGCATTAAATTGGATGTAATTGATAAAGTATTATGCTTAACTTTTGTAAATTATTAAAGTTATAATACAAAACCTAAGACCGCCTAGGTGCCGCCTAGGCACCCGCTGTCACGGACTAGCACTCCGTGCGGCAGTAGCTATCCAATTCACTAATATGCCTATGAGCAGTTATTTGACGGGCACAAATATTAACTTGAGAATGCACAATATCAATCTGTAGATAATATAACAAGGCACAATAGTCAGCAAAAGCTCTCATTAACATTCAATAGATTACAATGGGGAGGAACGTTCGGAAGGACGTTGCTCAAGACTAGTTCGATACTATCGATCGATGGGAATACAAGTTTGAAGTTGAAAAGCAATGCAAAAGAAAACAATAAAAATGCTAGCGGTACAATCTGGCCCGACTATGCAATGGAGGCAACACGTCCTCATAGTCAAGAGCTCAAACCTTCCCCTATAATATAGATGTTAAGCATTTGAGCACTTTTCAAAAGGGAACATTGAGTTTTGAGACCATTAGGAAAATCTTGAAAGACCATTGACCTTGGTTTTCCTGACCAACGGTACTAGTCCTGACACTCTCCCACACTCAATTCGCTGACGCCCTCACAACGAACTTTTCCAAGTAATCTTCCAGCTTTGAGAGGTATGGTAGCAGATGCTCGACTGACTCCCAACTGATCTCTGAAGGAGGTTCATCCTGCCACTTGACCAAATACTCTCTATCCGGGCCTGTGTTGTTGATGAGGCGGTCAGCTAAGATTTCTTCTACTTCTCGATCTTGCTTAGTAGGATGCTTAGGCAATGCTCGGGTAGATACATTTCTTATGGGATCAGTGACATTTGCATGGTAGGACTTCAAGTTACTTGCATGGAAGACATGATGGGTGAAACGAAGCCAATGTGGTAACTTGACGCGATAAGAGACTATGCCGACTTTCTCAATAATCTGTACCGGTCTCTCATACTTGCGAAACTGATTGTTGTGTTCTCTAGCTGTCCTTGTATACTTGTTGAACATATCTAGCTTCACCAATACCAAGTCCCCGACTTCAAAATGATCAATTCGTCGTTTCTTGTTGGCCCATTTCTTCATGTGACGGGAGGCTTTCTCAAGATAGGCTCGAGCAACTTCAATGTTTTTCTGCCAGGCTTTGAAAAATTCAAGAGCTCTTGGGCTGGGTCCTTGGTATCCGGTAAGTACTGTATGTGGTGTCAATGGTTGCTGACCAGTAACCAACTGAAAGGGGCTGGAGTGAGTAGCTGAGCTCTTTTGTAAGTTGAAACAGAATTGTGCAACATCAAGTAGTCCCACCCAATTTTTCTAGTTTGCACTTACAAAATGACGAAGGTATTCTTCAAGCATAGAGTTAAAGCGCTCAGTCTGTCCGTCAGATTGGGGATGTTGGCTTGTCGACATATTAAGTTTGGATCCCAAGAGCTTGAACAACTCCTTCCAGAATTTTCCTGTGAAGCGAGCATCACGGTCGCTAATAATGTTTTCGGACAGTCCCCAATACTTCACTACATGCTTGAGGAACAATTGCGTCGTATCTTTGGCTGTGCAAGTCAGTCCGGTCGGCACAAAGGTCACATACTTTGAGAATCGGTCAACAACTATAAGGATACTCCTGAAATCCTCCACTTTCGGTAACCCAGTAATGAAGTCCATGGAAACACTTTCCCAAGGACGAGTTGGAACAGGCAGGGACTCTAGTAAGCCTACTGGTCGATCTCTTTCAACCTTATCTTGCTGGCAAATAAGACATGTTCGAACATAGGCTATTACATCCTCCTGTATCTGCAGCCAATAATACCCCCTCTCTAGCAATGCAAGTGTTCGTCTCCAACCTGGATGTCTCGCCCAATGGGTGTCATGGCATTCTCTCAAAAGTTTTTTCCTCAAACCAGAAGGTCTTGGAACATAGAGGCGATTACCAGTTGTGAGTATTGTTCCATCTTTTATCCAGAACCGTCGAGTTTTGCTCTGCTTGATCAACTCTGTAATCGCCTTCGCTTGTGGATCTGTATGTAGGCCTACTTTGATTTTCTCCAAGATGGTGTGACTCGGACCAGTATGGGTTAGCACTGCAAGGTCTGCCCTTCTACTG
Organism: Berberis thunbergii; assembly: GCA_003290165.1. Classification (NCBI taxonomy): domain Eukaryota; kingdom Viridiplantae; phylum Streptophyta; class Magnoliopsida; order Ranunculales; family Berberidaceae; genus Berberis; species Berberis thunbergii. The sequence continues at coordinate 135,402 of QNQO01002187.1, read as the reverse complement.
AGTGCATCAGCTACATTGTTAGTACGCCCTGGCTTGTATTCCAATACTAAGTCAAATTCTGCTAATTTTTCCTGCCATCGATATTGCTTGGAGGTTAGCATCTTCTGAGTAAGGAAATGGCTTGCTGCAGCATTATCTGTTTTAACAAGGACTTGAGATCCCAAGAGGTAGTGTCTCCACACCCGTAAACAATGTACAATGGCTAGTAATTCCTTTTCTTGAGCTGAGTAACGAGACTCTGTATCATTCAACTTTCGACTCTCATATGCTACCGGGTGACCTTTTTGAAGTAAAACTCCCTTTAAGGTATAATCAGATGCATCTGTTTGTACTTCAAAGGGTTTGGTGATGTCTGGCAAAGCCACTACTGGATATTTCATCACGGCCAATTTCAAGTCTTGGAATGAAGCTTCACACTGCCTATCTCATTCCCATGTCCGGTCTTGTTTCAACAAATTTGTCAGAGCAACAGCTCTCTTAGAGTAGTCTCTTATGAAGCGACGATAATAGTTTGCGAGTTCAAGGAAAGAACGTAGTTGAGACACGTTCTTAGGAGAGTTTCAATCATGGATTGCCTTGACTTTCTCCATGTCCATCCGAATCTTGCCATTGCCAATAACATGACCCAAGAAATTGATCTGGGTCTGGCCGAATGAGCACTTTTCCTTCTTGACAAAGAGATGATTATCCCTAAGGATTTGGAACACTTCTCGTAAATGATGTAGGTGTTCTTCTATAGTCCCACTATAAACCATAATGTCGTCAAGATAGACAACCACAGACTTGCCCAGAAGGTGACGGAACAGGCCATTCATAAGGGTGCAAAATGTAGCTGGAGCATTGGTCAAGTCGAAGGGCATTACTAGGAACTCGTATGACCCATATCTAGTAGAACAAGCAGTTTTGGGTTCGTCACCAGCAGCAATGCGGACCTGATGGTAACCTGATCTCAAGTCGAGTTTTGTGAAGTATCTGACGGATCCAAGTTGGTCGAATAAGTCTGCAATGAGCGGCAGCGAGTATTTGTTCTTTATAGTGACTTTGTTCAAGGCTCTATAATCAACACAAAGGCGAAGAATGCCATCATGTTTCCGCTGAAAAAGAATAGGTGCCCCATAAGGTGCTTTAGAGGGCTGAATGAATCCCGATTCCAACAAGCCATCTAGTTGTGTTCTCAATTCGGTCAGCTCTGGAGGGCTCATGCGATATGGACTACGTGCGGGTGGCTTGGCACCAGGGACTAACTCAATTTCGTGATCAATGAGCCTTCTGGGAGGTAGATTCTTTGGTAATTCATTCGGCATCACTTCGCTGAAGGCAGCAATAACTTGGGCAACTTCCTCAGGAATTTTGCTAGTATCATCTTCCATCTCTAGCTTTGCCACACCTAAGTATGTATCTTCTTCCTTTGGCCAAGCCTCTCTTGACTTGGAGCGCCGACAATATTCTATCATGAGTTGTTGGTCGAATTGAGGTTGGTACAATGCGTAGTCTGGGTCCGAAAAACCCCAAGGAGTCCATAAAAGGTAATGGTCATGCTACAGCTCCTCGGAAGAATTCTTGGCCAATAATCACCTTAAAATCATCAACTGGAATGGCCAAGAAGTTTGATCTTCCTTCCCATGGACCAACCTGTAGTGGCACAGCTCTAGCCATACCATTAATAGAGATTGCCTCAGAGTTGACAACTTTCAACTTACCCACATCTCCTTCTAAGTTCAGACCCACGCGTCTAGCTTCATCTGGGGCAATAAAATTGTCCGTCGCTTCAGAATCCAACAATGTTTGGGAAGGGAACCCATTGATAGTGATGTCGATGTATTGCAAAGCCTTCTTGTGTGGGTGCTCATACATTTCTCCTTTGACAACATTGAGCTTGCGTAGAGCTCCCATCTGGGAGGTCTTACTGTTGGTGGGGTTCGAGCTTGATGCGATCGAGTTAGAAGGTTATCCTTGGAGCAAGGACATTAATGAGTGCATAGCTGGTTTGGATGGACATTTTCCTGTTGGGTGATCCCTGCTATTGCAAAGAATGCATGGGGTAGGTGCAGATGGTCTCCACTGCCCAGAGTAGTTTTTCCCTCCTTTGTTGTTGTAATTTGAGTTGCTAGAGCTAGCATTCCAATTTTTGTTGGAACTCCAATTCTGGTTGGACGGCCGGAAATTGTAGTTTCTTCGGTTCTGACTTGAGTTTCCCCAGTTTTGGTGAGGTGATCGAGCATTCGACCCTGAGCTTGAATTGGTACTGCCAGTTCTAGCTGTGGAGTGATTGAGCAAAGTGGATCCAGCCATGGGCATATAATCATTAAACCTTTCTGCTGCCGCAATAGCACTTGTAATATCTGTCACCTTTTGCCTTTGTAGTTCTGCTTGTAGAAGCGGTTGAGCTTGTTCCATGAAACAGAAAACTTTTTCCTTCTCAAACATGTCTCGAATATCTAGCAAGCAAGTTGAGAATTGTCGGACATAGTCTCGAATATTGTCTGTCTGTTTGATGGTGTGGAGCTTCCTCCTTGCTAAGAAATCAGTGTTTTCAGGCAAGAATTGATTTCTGAGTTCCTTTTTGAGGTCTGCCCAAGTTCTAATAAGGATGTGACCTTCTTCCATATCTGCATATTTGGTTCTCCACCATAGTTTCGCTTCACCTGCTAAGTACATGGTCGCCATAGTGACTTTGGCTTCTTCTGATTCGGGGTTCACCACGCGAAAATACTGCTCCAGATCAAACAAGAAGTTCTTTAACTCCTTCCCATCTTGTACCCCAACATATGACTTTGCCTCAGACACTTTCATCCTTGGGTGATCAGTCGTACCTGTGGCGTTGGTCAACAAGCCAACCCTTGCAAATAAGTCCTCCAACTGTAATTGGAACTCACTCATCACCTGAGCTGTGGGGTGAGGCGACTTTTCCATAGCGAATGTCCGTCCCTCTAAATTATCAACGTGCTCAGCCAGCGAATCCACTCTGTCTGCCAGTGAAAAGAGTTCATCCAACCGACTAATATGTTCTCCCAAAGTGTTCAACTGGTCCATTCTGCTTTCTAGTCTATGCATTCGACTAGCCTGTCGTTCCTCCATAGCGCTAAGGCGCTCATTTAGTTCCTGCATCCTGGTTTGCATTCAACAAGCTCTGGCTCTGATACCAACTGTCACGGACTAGCATTCCGTGCGACACTAGCTATCCAATTCACTAGTAAGCCTATGAGTAGTTACTTTGACGGGCACAAATATTAACTTGAGAATGCACAATATCAATCTGTAGACAATATATCAAGGCACAATAGTCAGCAAAAGCTCTCATTAACATTCAATAGATTACAATGGGGAGGAACGTTCAGAAGGTCGTTGCTCAAGACTAGTTCGATGCTATCGATCGATGGGAATACAAGTTTGAAGTTGAAAAGCAATGCAAAGAAAACAAAAAAATGCTAGCGGTACAATCTGGCCCGACTATGCAATGGAGGCAACACGTCCTCACAGTCAAGAGCTCAAACCTTCCCCCTATAATATAGATGTTAAGCATTTGGGCACTTTTCAAAAGGGAACATTGAGTTTTGAGACCATTAGGAAAGTCTTGAAAGACCTCTGACCTTAGTTTCCCTGACCAACGGTACTAGTCCTGATACCCGCCTAGGCCCCTGGGCGCTAGGCACCTGCCCGCCCAACGCCTAGCGATTTTTAGAACACTGCCAACTAAAGAAATTAATCCGAGTATAAATGTTTTTCACCCATACCAGATTTTTGTGAGAGGAAATGGAGAGGTTAGAGTGGGTCTCATAATGAGATGCAGCCAACATATCCGAAAATTCTTTCACCGAGAAGCCCACACCTTTACCCTTCCACACCAAACTATCAGATCCCTCAAAGAGCATTTGTCTATCCAACAGATGCATTAGATTAGCGAACTCTTCTAGCTCCCCAGTATTGAGGGGTCTTCGAAAGGAAAGATCCCAAGAATTGCCGTTAGACCAAAAATTGGTCACACTCCCATATTGATTGTTGTTAATGATAAACAACATTGGAAACAGATCCTTCAAAGATTGGTTACTACACCAAACATCATGCCAGAAAGAGATGAGATCACCATTTCCACATTGGAGAGAGGTGTGAGGGTAGAAGCCACTTGCGCACCGGGAGATGGAATTCCACAAAGAACATCCGTAGGAAGTGTACTTAGTTCTCTTTTCCCAAACCCATCTATTGCGCCCATATTTGTCCATAACGAGAGATTTCCGTAAATTATCATTTTCTTCTGCAAATCGCCAAAGCTACTTAGAAAGTAATGCAATATTGAAAGTGAGCACCTGACGAATGCCTAAACCACCTCAAGATTTAGGGCAATCTCCCAGCCCACTAAATGCATATTTCTAGAGTTATGAGTAGAACTCCAAAGAAAATCGCGCATGATCTGTTCCATCTTGGCTGCTATAGAACATGCAACTTTGATTAGAGACAGAATGAACACTGGGATAGAAGGTAATGTGGATTGTACAAGAGCTAGTCTGCCTGCTTTAGAGAGAAATTTGCGTTTCCAAGACGCTAGTTTCGATTCCATCATTTCGATCATCTCATCCCACACAACTTTACTTTTGAAACTAGCCCCCAAAGGCATGCCCAAGTACTTAACTGGAAGATGACCTGCTGAACAACCCAATAAACCCGCCAACTGGTGCAGATGAGGGACATCTCTAATAAGAAACACCCTTGATTTGTGAAAGTTGATTTTCAGACCTGAAATAACTTCAAACCAAAGCACAATTCTTTTAAGAGCAAGAACCTGATAAGCGGAAGCATCACAAAAAAGGATAATATCATCCGCATACTGGAGAATAGAAACAGGCGGACTACCATCCGCGACCGAAAACCCTCTCACTAGGCCAACGTCAACCGCTTTAAGAATCATTTGAGTTAAACCTTCTGCTGCTATAGTAAAAAGAAGAGGAGACAGGGGATCGCCTTGACGCAAGGCTTTCGAGCTATTGAAAAATCCGTACAACATCTTTTATTGAAGTCTATAAATGTAAGAATGAATGTATTGGAAAAAAAACGAGGTGTAGTGTAGATATTCAATTTGGTTGGTGTGTTAACGTGTTGATTACTAATTAAGTATATAATAGCAGATTTCCATATCCATCCATTAGGAAGAAGTAGAAACTGGACGGATGCAGGAACTAGCGTTTTATGTTAAAATGAACTTGACGCGTTAATTAATTTGTCAAGCAAGTAGAATAAGGACAGGGCAGAGCCCAAAGGAATAGATTAACAAACATAAATAAATAAATTATAATACAATACAAAATTTACAGATAGTAGAAGTACTGAAGTAGGCAAGGTAACAACTATTTCACACCACAATTTTCTCTTTCTCACATTGTCATTGAGTTTTTTTTTACTTACTCACACCACCAATAAATATGCATAACTTAACATAGAAACTCAAACTCAAAACAAAAAAAAGCAAAATATGATAACTTTTGACTAATTCAAACCCTCAATTGAGACCGATTCTCAAACTCATCAAAACATGAAAGTTGTAGTACTGTGAATTATCTAATAAACACAACTTAAATCACTTGAAAACATTTTGAAATGAACAATTTATGATCATTTTACTAAAGTCGTGTAAAGTTGTTTTTCAATAAAAATGAGATAGTGTCCATGACTTTCGGCTAACTTATATGCTCGATCAAGATCGATTCTCAAGCTCATCCAAACACAAAATTGTAGTACTCTGTGTTATCTAATAAACACATCTTGAATCATTAGAAAGTGTTTTGAAATAAGAAAGTTATGGTTATTTTACTAAAGTCGCGCAAATCTGTCTCGCGATGAAAACGAGAAAGTGTTACTGACTTTCAACCAACTTATGTGCTCAATCGAGATTGATTCTCAAGTTGATCAAACACAAAAGTTGTAGTACTCTGAGTTATTTAATAAACACAACTCAAATCACTTGAAAATGTTTTGAAATGAACAAGTTATAATCATTTTACTAAAGTCGCGTAAATCTGTCCGAAAATTTTACTGAAATTTCCTGTTCGTCCGGAACTCTGCGAGATTTTGCAACCATCCCGCATTGTACAATGCGAACAAGATTTTTTTTAACCCTGCGGGGAATTTGGAAATCCCCGCATTGCTCTCAGCGAATAGGAATTTTTTTTGAAAAAAACTTATGTTTGCCTTGAACTTTGCTGACTTTGTCAAATAGCCCGCATTGTTCCATGTGAAAAGACAAAAAATTTGCACATTTTTGCTGAAACTGGGTTTTCTGGTAAAAAAAAATTTCAATCTTTCTTGTATGACCTTATTCGCATTGTCGCATCGAACCTACACTTTGTCGCAATGTTTTCAGACATTATTTTGGTATGATGTCGTATCGTCGCATTATTCTCGGAACTAAACTAATCCATTGCCTTATCAACAAAATTTGAAAGCATTCAATGTGAATTATGGGTGTCTAGTGCATGTAATGGAAGTACCATGTGAACCATGAATTTACAAAACTTAAAGCTTCTAAACAAATATTTTTCAAATGCATTTTTTCGAAATGAAGACACTAAGCTATGTTTGTCGCATGAAAGATGCGTTTTGCACTTTGAGATGTGACATTTTGGTGAGTTTGAGTGTTTTGATATATAACGATTTTGATTTTGAGAAATTTTCAATGGAGATGAGGGAGATTTCTAAGAGATTTGAGTGTCGTGAGAAATTTGAATATGTGAAAGGGAGAAATTTCGAATGGAAAGAGAGAAACAGTTGGTTGATTTGAATGATTAGGAGAATTTTTTTTGAATTTCTGCTCATAGAGGTGGTCTGAGAAAAAAAATAACTGACGTAGAAGACTAGAATGACGTGAGAAAGAGAAAAAGAAGGCAGAGTGGGTTAAACTGGTGGTGTACCTATTCGTCTTCCAGTGGAATACTAGTAATTGGGTGAGTCAAATTAGTGTTTTATATTATTACAAGTTTACAATAAGTAAGAAGTACATTGTCAAGGGGGGTGAACGGTTTATCTCGAGGGGAAATCATCTCGAGGGGGGTGAACGGAAATCATCTCGAGGGGGGTGAACGGTTCACCCCCCGCCACCTGGTTTACCTCGCTGGTTTCCTCGCTCTTTCCCTCGACATTTAGAATTTCTCCATTGTCAAAGACTAGGACGTAGAGCCGAGTATGGACGAGAAGAGGGGAAGCAACGGATACGGTACCACAGGTGTCTCGCTCAAATCAAATAAATCATCAACCGGTGTCTCGCTCGCTCTCTATAAAAACCCCCGCTCTCCATTCTCCCTCCATAAACCCAACCCACTCTCAAATCAAATCAAATAAATCATCAGCGCTGCTACGGTTCTTGTTTCTTTCAATTCTATCCCCTCTCTCTGTCTCAGCATTTGCATTTTCTCTCCTCTCAGGTCAGGGCAGGGCAGGGGTAGTGAAAAGTGAAAAGTGAAAAGTGAAAAAACATGGTGAAGTTGAGCAACAGTGTTGTAGGGATCTTGAACTTTGTGACCTTTCTTCTCTCCGTTCCAATCCTGGGAGCAGGGATTTGGTTGAGCACTAAAGCAAGCACCGACTGCGAGAAGTTTCTTCAAAAACCCCTTATAGTACTCGGTGTTTTTCTTCTTCTCGTCTCTCTTGCTGGTCTCATTGGTGCTTGTTGCCGTGTCTCATGGCTTCTCTGGGTCTATCTTCTTGTTATGTTTCTCCTTATTGTTCTCCTCTTCTGCTTCACCATATTTGCTTTTGTTCTTTCAAACAAGGGTGTTGTTGGTCAGGTTGTCTCTGGTAGAGGTTACAAGGAGTACAGGTTGGGTGATTACTCTAACCGGTTGCAGAAGAGTACTATCGACAACTGGGGAAGGATTAGGAGTTGTTTGATTGATGGCAAAGTCTGTAAAACTCTCTCGCAAGATCGTGATGCCAACAATGGCTTTGACAAGTTTATCAAGAAGAACCTCAACCCCATTCAAGTATTTTTTTTTTTTTGCTTTTACCCTTTCTTCTTTACATTATTTTTTATTCTACAAAAAAGGATTCTTGATTACTAAACATTCTCTTTTCGACTTATTACTCATAATCTTATCCTTTACATTTGCTTTTAAGCTTATTCTGCTCAATTTTTGCCATGTGTTTTCTTCAATTATTTAGAGGTTTTTCCATGTTAGATTAGTTTAATTAGCCTTTTTCTGTCTCCTCTTCTAAATTGCAACAAATTCGTCTTTTACTTTAGCCAGATTTTCTCAACACTTTTGGATCTCACACTGAATTTATGTATGAATTCTAAAGCACAAATCGGTGGTTTTCTCAAACTAGTTTACATTTCCTTCATATAGACTATTTCTGGTTGATTTCAGTGACAACATTTGGACTTCATTTCTTTTTATTAGTTATGCATGTATGACTAGTGATAGATAATTCATCTATTTGCAGTCGGGTTGCTGTACACCACCAGCTGAGTGTGCCTTTACTTACCAGAATGCAACTGTGTGGAACAAACCAGCCAATGCGATCAACTCAACAAACCCAGATTGTACATCATGGAACAACCAAGATCTCTGCTTCAACTGCCAATCGTGCAAGGCTGGGGTAATAGCTAATACCAAGAGCAATTGGAGGAAGGTTGCAACTTTCAACATTATCTTCCTCGTCTTCCTCATCATTGTCTACTCCATTGGATGCTGCGCTTTCAGGAACAACAGGCATTACAATTCCTTTCCTAGATGGAAGGGAGGACATGCATAGATCATTACCATCTTTCTTAGTTAGATTAGGTAGTAGATGTCAAACTACATAGTTATATGTTTGCGTTATTAGTGTCTTGTCTTCCTTGAACTACTTCAGGCTGCTTCCTAGTAGTGTGCTCGCTGTTACATATTAATATTTTCTTGGGGTTTTCATGTACGCAACTCATTGGTGTTAGCCTTAAATTCAATGGTTGTCATTTTTTTTTTTTGGGTGATTATGATATGATGAATGGCCATTTAAGTTTTGGATGTGATGATTATGTTAGATATGATGTTAGATAAATAATTATAATCATTTTACTAAAGTCGTGCAAATCTGTCTGAAAAAAATTGTTGAAATTTTATGTTCGTCCGGAACTCTGCGAGATTTTGCAATTATCCCGCATTATACACTGCAAACAAGAATTTTTTGAACCCTGCGGGGAATTTGGAAACCCCTACATTGCTTTATGCAAATACGGATTTTTTTTTGAAAAAAAACTTATGTTCGCCTGGAACTCTGCAGAGTATCTGAATAAGCTCGCCTGGAACTCTGCTGGCTTTGTCAAATAGCCCGCATTGTTCCATGCGAAAAAGGCAAAAAATCTGCACATTTTTTCTGAAACTGAGTTTTCTGGTAAAAAAATTCTCAATCTTTCTTTTATGACCTTATTCGCATTGTCACATCGAACCTACACTTTGTCGCAATGTTTTCAGACATTATTTTGGCATGATGTCGCATTATTTTCAGAACTAAACTAATTCATTGCGTTAGACTTCTAAACAAATATTTTTCAAATGCATTTTTTCGAAGTTTACAAAATGAAGACACTAAACTATGTTTGTCGCATGAGAGATGTGTTTTTGCACTTTGAGATGTGACGTTTTTTAGTTGTTGCGATTTGGAGAGTTTGAGAGCTTCGATATGTAAGGGTTTCGAATGAGGATGGAGAAACCGTTAGTCGATTTGAATAATGAGGGGAATTTTTTTTTGAATTTATGTTTATATAGGTAGTGTGAGAAAGAACAGAAATTTTAGGCAGCCTGGGTTTTGCTGTCTAGGGAGTAAAAATACATTTTGCCCCCTCTTTAAATACATTTATCAAAAAAGTGTTTAAAAATGAGCAAAAATGTATTTTCACCCCCGAGACAGCAAAACTAGCTGACGTAGAAAAGTAGAATGACGTAAAAAAAGAAGAAAAAGAATTCAGAGTTGGGTTAAACTGGTGGTACCTGCTCGTCTTCCAGCGGAAAACTAGTAAGTCGTCATGATATAAAAACACTAATTTGACTCGCTCACCAAGTTTACAATGAGTAAGAAGTTTATTGTCAAAGACTCAGAGGTAGAGCCGAGTACGGACGAGAAGAGAGGAAGCAACGGATACGGTACCACATAAGGGTGCGCACCCGAGGAGGGTGGGCGGTCCCTCGCTCCGTAGAATTTCGCGAGATAAAAAGAAACAACAACCGAGCAGCGCTGATGATTTATTTATTTATTTGATTTGAGAGTGGGTTGGGTTTTGTTCAGTCTTTCTCTCTCTCCGTCTCTCAGCATTTGCATTTTCTCTCCTATCAGGGCAGGGGTAGTGAAAAGTGAAAAAACATGGTGAAGTTGAGCAACAGTGTTGTAGGGATCTTGAACTTTGTGACCTTTCTCCTCTCCGTTCCAATCCTGGGAGCAGGGATTTGGTTGAGCACTAAAGCAAGCACCGACTGCGAGAAGTTTCTTCAAAAACCCCTTATAGTACTCGGTGTTTTTCTTCTTCTCGTTTCTCTTGCTGGTCTCATTGGTGCTTGTTGCCGTGTCTCATGGCTTCTCTGGGTCTATCTTCTTGTTATGTTTCTCCTTATTGTTCTCCTCTTCTGCTTCACCATATTTGCTTTTGTTGTTACAAACAAGGGTGTTGGTCAGGTTGTCTCTGGTAGAGGTTACAAGGAGTACAGGTTGGGTGATTACTCTAACTGGTTGCAGAAGAGTACCACCGATAACTGGGGAAGGATTAGGAGTTGTTTGATTGATGGCAAAGTCTGTAAGACTCTCTCGCAAGATCTTGATGCCAACAATGGCTTTGACCAGTTTATCAAGAAGAACCTCAACCCCATTCAAGTATATATATATATATATATATATAATTTTTGCTTTTCCCCTTTCTTCTTTACATTATTATAATTTCTACAAAAAAGGATTCCTGACTGATTAATAAACATTCTCTTTTCGACTCACTCATAATCTTATCCTTTTTACCAAATTTGCCTAGATTTTCTTTGCATTTTGCTTTTAAGCTTAATCTGCTCTCTGGATCTGCTCAATTTTTGCTATGTGTTTTCTTCAATTATTTGGAGGTTTCACTTTTGAGGGATTTTCCATGCTAGGTTAGTTTAGCCTGTTTTTTCTGTCTTCTCTTCTAAATTGCAACAAATTCGTCTTCTCAACACTTTTGGATCTCACACTGAATTTGGGGTTTTGCTTGTTTTTCATCTACTGTCTCTGTGTATGAATTCTAAAGCACAAATCGGTGGTTTTCTCAAACTAGTTTACATTTCCTTCATAGACTATTTCTGGTTGATTTCAGTGACACCATTTGGACTTCCTTTGTTTTTATGAGTTATGCATGTATGACTAATGACATCTGTTTGCAGTCGGGTTGCTGTACACCACCATCTGAGTGTGCCTTTACTTACCAGAATGCAACTGTGTGGAACAAACCAGCCAATGCGATCTACTCAACAAACCCAGATTGTACATCATGGAACAACCAAGATCTCTGCTTCAACTGCCAATCGTGCAAGGCTGGGGTAATAGCTAATACCAAGAGCAATTGGAAGAAGGTTGCAACTTTCAACATTATCTTCCTTGTCTTCCTCATCATTGTCTACTCCATTGGATGCTGCGCTTTCAGGAACAACAGACATGACAATTCCTATCCTAGATGGAAGGGAGGATATGCATAGATCATTACCATCTTTCTTAGTTAGATTAGGTTAGTAGATGTCAAACTACATAGTTATATGTTTGTGTTACTATTGTCTCGTCTCGTCTTCCTTCAGGCTGCTTCCTAGTAGTGTGCTCGCTGTTACATATTGATGTTTGATTTCAATTTCCTGGATAGTTTGCATACTTGTTGTTTTCCTCTGTTAAATCTGTTCTACATATTCATATACTTCTGCTGCTGACACAGTGTACTACTTGGACAGATACTAGTCCATTGTCGCAGACATTGCAAAACTAGTTTAGATAGCGGCTCCTCGAGAGTTTTTGAAAAAGGTTTCATTGGAAACCCTGTGTCGACCTGGACTAGATTCTTAAAGATGATACACAGCAGAACATATAGATGGTTTTATGTGATAGCTGGTGACCCTTGTCTTTAATCATTTAATCGCTAGGGAAAATTATTTGATATATTGAAGTGATAGAGCTGCACATGGCTATAATGTCACCTTGTGGGTCTACAGGATCAGGAAGGACGATATGCTGTGCAAGCATGAACTGATAGTTTTGTCTCTCATTTAGCTAGGGTGACCATGTTTGCTCCAGCCATTTGATTTGTGTTGTTTCTAGGTAAAAATAACCAAGAAAACTTTAACTGAGGATGATAGTTTGATTACTGCAAGAAGGGAATCTAACAATCCTATGGCCAAAATTAGTAGATCCCTACATTAGACTTGGCAACATATGTCATTAAATTTTTTTTTGCTTCTTTTTCCTGTAATGTTCAAAACAGATTTTCATGTGGGAGTTATTGAAGTTGTTGGTGATTCATCTGTTGAACTTAGAAATACACGTTTGGTTCCTAGAATGCTTTGGCATGTTTTCTGGAGAACATAATATACCTACATATAAATATGATGGGGTTTTCATGAACGTAACTCATTGGTGTTAGAAATATAATAGTAAATAGAAATTAGTGTTCAACATTTTTTTGGCAACGTATAGTTGTACTCACGCTGCCTCTGAGGAGGTGTACGAAGACTCTCATTCTCTTACCAATCTCTCCACTTCTCAAATCCATTGGAGAAGCCTCGAACGCCAAATCTAGTCATTGATAGTGATTTAGTTGCAGAGTGCCACGGAAACAGAGAGTGATTTGCAAACAAGCTAGTTGGGCGCTAGTTGGACAAATTGTTAGGAAAGCTTTGATGGTTTTTTTTTTGGATAGAGAGCTAGGTTTTAAGGACCCATAAACCTTTATATAAATGAAACAAAAACAAACTCTTACAAGATAGAGGATTCAAGCGAAAGTGAAAATCCTATAATAATCTTTAACTAGCATATGCCAAGAGAATAAACCTCATGTTTTTTTTTTTGTTTTTTTTTTCCTTTTTCCTTTGTTAACAAGTCCTAGAGTATCTATCAGTGTTTGTTTCTCTCGTTAACTTGAGATAACTTTGTTTGACAACATAACAGGGGTTCTTCCAAATCAGTTTTGCTACTTTCTTCATCTGATGGATTATCTATCAAGATTGTTACTGTCTTTGTTGAATTAACAGAAGTCTCAGTCTCTTTCCTTGTGCCCTCAAGGTCTTTTGCTTTACCCCAGAGCACAACATATAGACCGCCTACTACAGCAATAGAACCTATCAAGCTGCAGAAATAGTAACACATTTTATGTTAATATGTGAGCGATAACATAAAAGTTTACTCTTAACCAAATTACGTAGCAAAATGATTTGTGGAAAAATCAATATATGAGTTACCTTCCAAAAAACAACTCCTCGTGAAGAAATATACAAGCCATTATCGTTACAATAACAGTACACAAAGGGTTGAACATTGCAGAGAAAAGAGGCCCTCTCTGTGATATGCACCATGCCTGTACAAAGAAGGAAATACCTGATCCTACGATTCCCTGTTACATTCATACAAAATAAGTTTGTTTGTTATTCAGACGCCTGTGTTGTCAACTAATAGAAGTAGAGCATTCATAATTTTGTTAGATGACAAGTACCGCATAGAAGCAGCATAAAATTTGCAAATTAGAATCTAGTATCCATGCTGTCGGGTCTGGTTCCAAGAAAAATGTGATTGTAGCTGATTGCAGTGTCGCAAAGAAACACATCAAGGCTGATAAAGATAGATGGTCTGGGCAGCTTGCTGACATAGGAACCTATTAGAAGATGATTTCAGTGTTAGTGATGAGTTTGAAGGGCACATAGAACTGCGAGAGAAAATTTACCTGCAAAATGAGCCAAAATGACCAGCAACAACAGCTTCCAAATAGAAGAACACAACCCATCATCCAATTCTCACCTCCCAAATGTATTATAGAGTTGCGTTCTTCAGAAAATCCCATGTTCAGCAACTTTGGACCCTTGAGCAAGGCAATCGATGCGGCTCCTCCAACACATAAAACTGTTCCTCCTATCTTAGCAATGCTACTCAAACTTCTTACATCTACTTTCTCCATACTGAAAAAGAAGTGGGGAAGAAAATGTTCAATCAGTAAAGTGGTCAATGTACTTCCCATCTTACCTTTCAATAGTTTAAATGACGATGATCTTCCATTTCTACAAAGCAGTGAGGTGATACAACTTTCACTGCAAACTATAATTGGCTATGGGACTGGTTGCTGATAGCAGCCAGAGTCTATCTGGAGAGGGAAACTTCAGATAAACCTAGTCTTAGGTATCTTTGGGACTGCAGATCTGGGGTTAACCTTGGGATGTCTTGAACTCCTTCAGGGATTGTATCTTCTCTTGGGCTAACCTGTCTGTTGCATTTTCTTGCGTTCATCGCGAGTTTCTCACTCACCTTTTTTTTTTTTTTTGTTAATACTAATTTAGAACCCGTAAACTATTCTGGAAGAAAGGTGGGAGGCAAAAAATGAGAGGTATGTCGATCCCTTCCGTTTCCTTTTCTTTAGCTTGTTAGTGAGATGTCTAACTGTTTATGAATGAGGCTGTAGGACAGGAGCAATGAGTTTTCTAACTGTACTTTCTTTAGAGTTTGGTGTTACATTCGCCTATTTAAATTTAAGTCAGATGCAAGTATGCAACTAACTCTGTTGTAAGCAATACAACAGTTGCATTACTTTTATGTTTTCTTCCATTTAAAATTTGTAACTATAATACTGACATCTATTAGTTAATGCATGTAGTATGTGTTATGTATAATGCTCATTGATATATGTAGTAAACTGTGGGTTCGATGAATTTACCTGAGGACAGCGGCAAAGATGAAGGTAATGGCTGGGACAAGATTACCCATGGCACTTGCTATAGATGAAGAGGCCAGATATAGTCCTTGGAAATATATGTTCTGGTTGATTGTGATCCTGTATAATCGATACAAAAACCGCAACAGCTAACTCATTAATAAAGCATATGGTAGTATTACCAGGAGACATTTGCTATGCAGCTAATGAATGTGTTTTAAGAAACCCACCCTATAAGAGAAGCTATAAAGATCAAACACAAACTCCTCAGTCCTAAAGAAGGCCTGGTGTTTCTCCTGGTCAACAGACACGAGCAAAAGTAATTATGAATACCGATAGAATGAAAATTGTAAGAGATGAAGGAGATGCAGAATTATATATGCGAACGTACATACCCCTGAGAGAAATAGGCGAGAGGTGCAATGACCAAAGTAGCAATGGCCTGCCTATAAACAACGAAGACCTTGGGATTCATTCCTTCTAAAAGAGCAGCTCTTGTGGAGAGAGCAATGCCTGAATAGGTGAATTGTAATCCCAACATGGCCAATACTGGCTTGTGTTTTTCTATGAAACCACCCTGCTGCATCATATCAATATTGATTAATTGGGAAGATTGGATACTCGACTGATCAATTACCACCCCACTTCCACTACCCTTTTGCCCTGTTGATCACAACTTAATAGAGACAGACAATCCGCACACATTTGATTTCCTTGGTCATGCATGCAATTAGAAAAGATAAGCCAACTCTTTTCTCTTAAATAAATATGTACAATTAAAGACTATAAATTAATAAGCTTACAGACTGCCAATGCAGTAGAGACAAAATTCTAATTAATGTCATGAACTGCAAGAAATGGTTTCAAGTAGTATAATGTTTAGGAAGGTAAATGGTGGGATCAGTACACGTCTTATCTATGTGTATAAGAGATTGGCGAAGATGTGATTTGAGTTGTCATGCATGCATTTTGTTGGCCCTCCCCCTTATAAAACTTATTTTCCTCTCTTTTTATGTAAAAGACAAAAAATCAATGTGGAATTTGGGGTGGTGAGGATGGGGATGGATGCAATTATTCAATAGAGAGCATCTCATGTACTTAATACTAGTAGAGAGTATGTTATATATAACACTTAGACTAGGGAGGATGCGCGCATGTGCATTTCCTTTTGC
Organism: Berberis thunbergii; assembly: GCA_003290165.1. Lineage (NCBI taxonomy): Eukaryota > Viridiplantae > Streptophyta > Magnoliopsida > Ranunculales > Berberidaceae > Berberis > Berberis thunbergii. Next base: position 119,358 of record QNQO01002187.1, on the reverse strand, counting down.
ATGTGACGAGCTATATATATTTCTCATCTGATGGCCATGTGATAACTTCGACTTGAATTGGAGGTGCAAACATCCTTCCTGGTTTTTGAATTGAGATTTATATCCAGTGGTCTATTATACACTTTCTATAGAGGGGCTGAGCAGAGCTAGGAATTTCTTCTAGGAGATCGAGTAGTATTGACTATAACATTTTTCTTATGCCAAGCAGAGCATCTGTCGTATTTTCATTGGAAAAGAATGGTTTTCATTCTATTACGGTTAGGAATGCAACAGGCAGCTGGCCAAGGACAGTCCATGGGTTGAGATAATCTATAGCCCCGAGCAAGCCGAATCTTACATGAATAACTTCAACAAGCCGAACCCTGTCCAACCCAAAAATGTTGGCCCTCGGGTTTGATATAATTTATACTTCAGATGGGAAAGGTTTGACTTGGTCATGCACGGATCAGCTAATTAAACTATAGCATGAAAGATAGATAATTGCTGGTATGGCACTGTAAAGTAAAAAACATGCAGTAGGTGCAGCAATTAGGCAGTGGTCGTATTCCCTTGGGAGTTAATGAAGAGTGTATGAGCGTTGTTAGTTGTTAGATGTGTTATTAGGTAAAGAGTCAAAACAAAACCAGTTGAAGGATGCTGATGCTGCTTTGTTCAGTAGTCGTCGGTTGGCTCAAGTCAGTGAGTGATCCACATTGAAAGTGTTGGAATATAATTGATGCCAATTAAAACAGTAACGAAGTTACCGATTTTTTAGGTTGAGTCGCGGACTTAGGTCGCTCTCTTTAAGATGTTTCGTGGCTGTGCCCAAGATTGTGCAAGCAGTCTGATAACCTTGTCGTCCCCAAGATAAAACAACCCAGAATTTTGTATCTGTCTCGTTCAATTACATGCACTATTGAAGAATGAAAATCTATTCACCCTTTACTCTCTTTTGCTCGGAATTGTGGGATTTCGTGGCTCACAATTTCAATCCATAGAGTTTGAATGGAATAAGATTGCTATATATGTGACAAAATACAGATCTTATAAAATATGATCTTTATTCTATAGGGATTTCTATTCTTATTCAGAAGTCATATACAGATCAGACATACAGGTTTTCTTTTGTATTCAAACAAGGACACAGATGGGTTTTCAGGTCCTATTAGGACTCAAAATAGGAAGCAACAATTGCTATAAATATCAGCCTATTCCAGGGATTAAGTATTGTATTTTCTGATGGATTAAGTATTGTATTTTCTGAGGCAGAAAACAGGGTATTGGGGCTGGTTTTTATCGAGAGAAAACAAAATATTGGGGTTGTTTTTATTGACAGAAAACAGGAGTTTATTCGCAGCCATTGATCACAGTTTTCAAGGTAAGGTTTGAGTATTACCAAGGCAGAAAACTGAAGAGAATCTGCTGATTTTTCTTTGTATCGAAAATGTAGGGAAGAACGGTACAATCCGTGAGTATAACGGATTACTTTCAGATTGAGAGTTGAGAGAACTGGAAACTTTTCTCAAGAGTTTGTACTTCTCAGATTACTCTTTCATAATAAAGAAGCTCATCGTTGTCCCGTGGATGTAGGCACATTGCCGAACCACGTATATCTTGTCTATTTACTGTTACTGATTGCTAGACTCTTACTTTAACTTGCAAGTACCAATTAGGTTTGGGCGTATTTCGAGGATAATCATACAACAGGAATCACGAAAAACAAAGAATAAAAACACTCTGAATGTTTACAAAAATCAAAACTCTAGAAAGTATTGTCGTTTTTACAAAACTAAAACTCTATGAGAATTGAAGAGAACAAAATGCTTTTGATTATCTTTTTTTAACTCAGAGAAGAGAGAAAACATGCATTAAAAGGCGGCGAAAATCACGGAAAAACGTGGGGAACATTGGGAGAAAAGACAGGGTCTCCTCTGACTCAGTCTTGTTCTCTGCAGCAACAAATAAATATATTTTTTTTAAAAATAAATTTCAGCAAAAAGAAAATTTTCATCCCTACCCGATCGGTCGAATGGCAGCTGCATGCGCGTGTGCAGTGGACCAACATTAGTCAAATTCTTCCCTCCTTCACATAGAAAATATGAGACTAAACAATATAGGGAGAATTAAGAAACGTTTTTAAAATTCAAACTAATTTTTCAACGGACAGCAACAAACACATACACAAATACACTTCTACTTTGTTGCTATCTATTCTAATTTTATTACTGCCAACTTGATACTGTTACAATCTTCATTCTCTCAATTATAATAAGAATCATGAGACTTTGAACCATTGCATGACCTACCTAGTACATGTCTTCGATCTTTCAGATATTCTTTTCTTGGAGGTGAGCGCGGCAGGGCTGGACTCAGAAATCTCTTTTGCATGTGTGTGGGGCAAAGCGAAATATTATTGTTAATAAACTATTCCTTTCCACTAATTGATGAAGTTGATCAACTGTTGAAGACAGAGGAGGGAGAGCTTTAACTCAAAATTTGATTTTTCCCTTTTGTGTAATTAAATTACTATATATTCAGATAGATTAAGTTTTAAGGGCTCTCGATGATACCTACTTAAGACTTCTGCTAGCTAGCTAGAAATGGATAGATTTTCTTTGTGAATATTTTGGGTTTGGTTCCAAAGTTGATATTTTGGGACAAGACCAAGTTTTAAATACTGGTCATGGTGCCTCACCGAGACCTCTTGTATACTCCTTAATTACTTCTTGAAGGCAATTATGGGTGCACTACGATATTTGCCATTTTGTTTGGCTTGTAAAGTTACACGTTGGAAAGGGGTACTTGTGTCTCGACAACACATTAATAATAATTTGGTTATGAATTAATTAGTTAATTAATGACTAGAAAATGTGGTTTTCTCATGACATGAACTTAAGACTCACATCAAAGTGTTTGTTCGAGTTGGGAGTAAGGAATTCATGCGATGGATAAGTTTAAGTACAAAGATACAAACAACTTTCAGATTTTGGTTTTTATAGTGTAAAGAATTGTATTGAAAATATTGTTCCTTTTTTCATTGAATAGAATACAAGCTTATATAGAGCTAACTTTGACATAACCTAATAGAAATAGGAAATCTAGCAAACTTAGGAAACCAAAATACAATAGGAAATCTAACCAAACTTAGGAAACAAATCACTAGCCATCAGAAAGTTTCCTAACCCCATAAAACTTGCAACACAATATGCTAAAATATATTTTCCTAACAATAGGATGTATTTCCTAATATTGAAATATATTTTCCTAACAATAGGATGTATTGACTTCTATTCTCTAACATATAGAGAGAGATATATATAAAAAAAAGCAAGTACAACAGATGAGGAGAGGAGAGGAGTAGAAAGGAGTGGATTTTTCCTGATATTGGGGTGTTGGGGTTGGCCAACAGTTGGGAGAATTTATGTTTTGGATGGAAAGGTTGTTGAGTTAATAAAAGAGATGTATTGGCTTCTTATATGGTTTATCTCTCCACACAAAACCAATGAACAGGAGACGTCCCTCTTCTCTTCCTCATAAAAAAATCCTTGTTTGTTTGATATTTTCATTTCATAATAAAATACTTTCTTGCTTGTTTCTCTTTCTCAGTTTTAGCTAGCGTAGGAATTCAAAGCACTAGCTAGCTAGTATTACTAACTTTACCGTGATGGTATGGGCGATTATATGTTTTTATCATACTACAAGTCAACATTTCATTAATATCACGACTACATAAAAAGGCAAAATAAAGAACAAAGATGGAGTGGCCGAGTGGCTGTGTTGGATTGATTTAGAGGTTTAACTGCTTTTCTTTATTATAATTATCGTAGATACATATATTTCGTATATAACCCAAATCCACCACCATCGCCATCACTGCCATATGAAAGCTTTAAATGTACGTACATTATACCATATTGGCTTTCTAGAGGAAGAAACAGTTTGGAGTTAGAAGAGTGAAGAGATATATATATATATATATGGTTGAAAGGAAGATATTAGACAAGCTTTCTCCATCGGCTCATGATATCAATCGACCTAACTTTTTTCTCTTATTTCTCCAGCTGTTGGTTTCATTTCATTTCCCCCTGGCCCCTTTGTTTGGAATTACAGTGTTGTTGTAAGATTAGCAATTCTATATATAGACTAGGTACCTGCTTCTTGAGAAAGATAAAAGTACTACAAACATCATATGGCTTCTCTATCCCAATCCCCCCCGCTATCAGCTTGGCCTTGGGAGAACTTGGGAATATACAAGGTATGTCCTTAATTCTTCATCGTTTCACTTATATTAGTTTCTCTCTTCCCTGTACATACATGATTGGTCGAACGATCAACCTATTTGTTTCATTTGTATCGCATCATTCATTTCATATCTGATGATATTGTTTCCATCTACAGTATTTGTTGTATGGACCTCTTGTGGCAAAAGTCATCTACACAAGGGAATGGGAAGCAGGCTCCTCAAGAGATAATTGGTGCCTACATATTCTCATAATCTGTACTCTCAGAGCTCTTATTCATCAATTATGGTACTCTTTTAGCAACATGTTGTTTCTCACCAGAAATCGTATCATTCTCCAACATGGGGTTGATTTTAAGCAAATAGATAAAGAATGGGACTGGTATGTGCCTATGTAATATATGTATGTTTTCTTAATTTTTTAATTATTTCTTAGACATTTTTTTTTTAATTATTTTTCTTCGGATATGCATATGATGGACCAATTGATTAGTATTTGTTAATTAGTTCAACTTTTACTAAAACAGGGACAATTTCATTATTCTTCAAGCTTTCATGGCTTCTACGGCCTATTACATCTTCCCTTCACTTGCCCATCTTCCTCTGAGTGATTCAAGGGGTTTTATGTGTGCCATCGTGCTCCACACGATCGTGTCAGAGCCTCTCTACTATTGGACACACAGGTTATTTCATAGTGATTATTTCTTTAAACACTACCACTCTCTCCACCATGCCTCTGCCATTCCCCAGCCTTTCACTGGTACGTATGGACACTTTATAATCCAACAACCCTATCAATTCCTTTTGGTATATATTGATGCACAAAAAGTTGATGCAGCTGGTTATGCTACACTTTTGGAGCATCTCGTATTAAGTCTGGTCATGGGTATTCCTATTGCTGGGGCTTCTACGCTTGGTTTTGGATCAAGGCTCATGATCTACGGCTATGTTTTGATGTTTGATTTCTTGAGATGCTTTGGACACTGCAATGTAGAAATTGTTCCACATGGGATTTTTGAGTCTTTCCCATTCCTAAGATATGTCATCTACACGCCTACGTAAGTAACACGGCATACACATGTTAATTTGTTTACTGTTGATACAAGCATAACTAGTAGATATTAAACATTTATTGAATATTAGAAGTCCATGCATCATACAGTTATCATGGTTTTCGTTCGGTTAAAATATATAATTTCTCCTTTGGGACACCTTTGTATATATAGTTCAAAAGAAGCTTATTTGTTACATGAACTCTGGGAGTATTGGCTCCATATATATATATATATGGCTTCTTTACCCTCATCAACCCAACTTGAGTAACAATAACAACTTTTTGCTTGTCTTTTCTGCAAGCTACCTATATTTAAGAACCAATTCTGTCTTAATGATTGGAGGGACCATCAGTTACATTTTACCTCCAAAATTTTTAACGTATCCTTCCTTACTTCTGCCTGAACATATATGATGATATAGCTATATTAAGTTGCATTTCAACAGATGAGGATTTTTACCTTTACTGGTCTATATGGGATATCTATGCAGGTACCACAGCCTGCATCACACTGAGATGGACACTAATTTCTGCCTCTTTATGCCTCTCTACGATGCCCTAGGAAACACAGTAAATACAAGATCATGGGCACTGCAAAAGAAATTAAGTTCAGGTACATGTACTAGCGTCAACTCTCTTCAGTAAATTTCCCCATCTCTGTGTATGACTTTCTGCACAATCTCATTTAATGTTAGAACAATATATAAAGGTAGTGATGCTCAACTAACCAACTTTTTGCAAACTGGGAGATGGAGGACGATAGTATTAATAATGTACGAAAAGATTAACTATGAATTAGTGGTGTTAACTGTGCAGGAAGAGATGCAAGAATACCGGATTTTGTATTCCTGGCTCATGTTGTAGATTTAACAGCAGCACTGCATGTGCCCTTTGTACTACGGTCATTTAGTTCGTTGCCCTTTCAGACGAGGTTGTTCTTGTTGCCACTATTGCCTGGTGCTTTTGTAGTGATGCTGGTCATGTGGGCTTCATCAAAAACCTTCTTGATATCTTTCTACAACCTTAGGAATCGACTTCATCAGACATGGGCTGTCCCTAGGTTTGGTTTTCAGGTAAGTGCATGTGCATATTTAGTTACTAATTTCTTCCTATTTTATTCTCTTATTAGCTTTGCTTTTGCTGAATTACTAAAATTCCATGTTGTTAACTAAATTTATTTACAATATGTATGGATCATGTTCCCCATATTCACACCAAATGGTGCATCTCCACTTGCAGTACTTTTTACCATTTGCCAAGGATGGCATCAATAGGCACATTGAAGAAGCCATCCTAAGAGCTGATAAATTGGGTGTGAAGGTCATTAGTCTTGCAGCATTAAATAAGGTCCTTTTCTCCTCTTTTATTTCTTTTAATTTGTATGTCCGCATTGGTCTGATCTGTCTTCGTTTTCTGCTAGTTGTTGATTACTTGGTCGTTCTCTGCATTAATGGTTCCACTAAGGTTAAGAAAGATATCAAATTGAGCAAGAAGCTGTTTAGCCAGGAGATTATTGGATATAATCCAATTTTTTGCATAGACAGAGAGACCTAATACTTGTTAATCCTGCTGGCTCAAGACATTAATGTTCAATAGGATCCCATGTTCTAATTAAGTTTTCCATACTAACTAGCTCATGATGGATGCATGATGCATAATTTATGCCCCTACCATGTGGCATAAATGATTGGCCAGCAGTTACTTATTAGGAGGGCCAATTAATAAAACGGCTTGTCCTGTTGTTTAAGAGGGTAGCTTTTAGTATGTATGAGGCGTTATTATTCATGCGTCAGTGCGAATTAACACGCTGAATCAAAATCCTTTTTTATTTTCTTTCTTTCTTCATTTGTTAGATGATTGAGTCACTCACATGCAGTCAATGGGGTACTAGCTGAGTTGATAGACTTGTGACAGATGGTATCACAAGTTCAAGATTTGAATCCCGCCGTTAGCATTTGGAGTGGAAGGGGGTTCAGGGATGATTAAAAAAAAAAGTCAGTCACGTGTTGAAAAAGGCCATTCATTAAACAGTTCACTTGTACTTAAATGTAGATTAATGTGTTGAAGAAATGAGATGCGCATTTGTTACTACTTCGGAGTAAACCAAATAGAAAGAATAAGCAAGATATGCAAACCTCAAACATAACTTCATTTATGAACTCATTCCTCTGATCAAGAAAACAGTAATATGCAGGGGCGGACCTAGGATTTTAGTCGAGGAGGGGCGAAATGGAAAATACTTATTAGTTGATAATAGTAGTTATCAATGGTAAATCCAATTTTTTTTACCGAAGCTAGTAACTAATAAAAAAATTCAACTATAAAAATACAATGCATATATCAAATTGGATCCAAGTGTAGTCAATTTTAAGCCAAAATAAGGTCACTATTGATAACCTTAGCAAAAAACAAACAAGCATAATAACTAGAATATATAACTAATATCACAAAAGAGTTTGCCTAGGCAGCCAGACTTTAAAGCCATTTTTTGGCCAGGCTAGAGCATTTTTACACCTTTACCCATTCTTTTAAAAATACAATCACAAACATTATCTATAGAAGGGATAGAAATGTAAAAAACTTAAAACATGACCAAAAAGTGGCTATAAAGCCTGGTTGTCTAGAATTGAGAATCACAAAATAATTAGGATAAGTTCTAGGTGAAGCTAAAAAAATTTGAAATTTGCGAATCTAATATGATCATAATACAATTTCAAAGAAAAAATAGTTTATATGAGGCTCAAATTTTATACGAGTTGGCTAATGGTATATATTTTCATTAAATTCTATCGTTATTATTTTATATATTAATTTTAAATATTTTTTGTTAGGGGTTTAATATCGTTTGTGAAAAACAATTCATTTATTTAATGTTAATAAATTTTTATTAAACTAAATATTTTTTAATGTTTGCAATTACTAATAAAATTGCATTGAAAATAAAATAGATATTAATTTTAAATATTTTTTGTTAGGGGTTTAATATCGCTTGTGAAAAACAATTCATTTATTTAATGTTAATAAATTTTATTAAACTAAACATTTTTTAATGTTTGCAATTACTAATAAAATAAAAACTGCACTCGAAGAGTATCGAACTCAGGTCTTTTACTAAAAGTAATAAACCTCCAACCACTACACCAACAAAGACATGTTTGAATATTTTCATAAACAATTAACTTATTGTATTCTACATTATATAATCAATTTTTTAAGACTAAAATATATATACTAAAAATATTTTAAAAATTGAGGTGGGGCAGCTGCCCCCCCTCGTCCCTTAGTAGGTCCGCCCATGGTAATATGTAGAAGTAAATAATAGATCATGATATGTTATTTTGTAGAATGAAGCACTTAATGGAGGAGGGACATTGTTTGTAAAGAAGCACCCAAATCTGAAGGTGCGAGTTGTCCATGGGAACACATTGACAGCGGCAGTAATTCTGAATGAGATCAGTGGGGACGTCAAAGAAGTGTTCTTAACTGGAGCCACATCTAAACTAGGTAGAGCCATTGCTCTGTACCTATGCCGACGCAAAGTCTGTGTCCTGGTAAGCTATGTTATATCATGTATGAATGTATTGTGTCCTGGTTAGGCACTTTTCAAATGTATGCAGTAAATTTTTATTTTTGTTTGTTGGTTATCCAGATGTTAACATTATCGAAGGAGAGATTCGAAGGTATTCAAAGAGAAGCATCCAAGGATTGTCAAGGTTACCTAGTTCAAGTGACCAAGTACCAAGCTGCTCAAAACTGCAAGGTTGGTTTTACTTTATGTTGTGTGAATTGAATTGAATTGAATTGAATTGAATTATATGAGATGGTAGGGTAGGGTGGGGTTTGTTGAATTACCATAGTAACATTTACTAACATTGAATTGGATGAGGGACAGACATGGATCGTTGGCAAGTGGATTACACATAAAGAGCAAAGTTGGGCACCAAGCGGGACCCGTTTTCATCAATTTGTAGTTCCACAAATCTTGCCATTCAGAAGAGACTGCACATACGGCACTCTTGCTGCCATGAAGTTGCCTCCCGATGTTGAAGGTCTTGGGACTTGCGAGGTATCTTCTTCTGCCTAAACTCTAAAATGAGAGTAATTCTAGCCAGCCCTGGCCTGGTTTGCCCGCTTGGTGGCGCAATTTTACATTTTTGTCCCTCTTCCAAAAAGTGCATGTGATTGTGTGTTTAAAGAGGATGGACAAAAAATGTAAAATTGCCCCACCAGACGGCAACCAGGCCGGGCCCGCTAGAATTTCTGCTAAAATGACCTTACCTTGCCATCTTCTTTTAATAATTTCCATCACCACCTAATAATGAAAACAATTGTCATTATTATACGTACTAGTGTGTTTGGCATGGCCATATACTTTTCAAATAGCATGTGGCATGAGTACAGTAGTGTGTTTGGCATGTTCATATACTTTTCAAATAGCGTGTGGCATGAGTACAGTGTCATGCTTTCGACACTCCTCCAATAAGTTACTAAATTATCAAATATGAAAACAAATTATGAATTACCATTAAAAAAAATCAAACCTCTTATCACATTGTTTATAAAACATGCCTTGAAAGTCTGGCTTAATTAAGTATATCTACTTTAGAATTTCCGTTAAAGAAGTAGATATTCAAGTAGCATTTACGATTATGCCATGCCCCAAATGTCTTCAAATAAAACAAATTACTTTTACTACGCGTAAATAAAGAAAACATGGGGTCATTTTCGGAAATCCAAAATATTGACATATTTAAAAACACCAACAGTTAAATTCACTTTTATATATATATATATATATATATATATATATATGTGTGTGTTTTGGGCATCGATAGTTGGGTGCATAGTAGCAGCATCTAGAGATGGCAATGAGGCCGGTGTAGGCTTTGAATCAGAATTGACCTGACCTTATAACACATGCAACCTAACAGCCTCCCAGGTCAAGAAGGCCTAGATGTTTTAGAGAATTAAAGGTAGCCTTAAAAAATCTCACTCAAGTTTTCTACCAAATTTGGCACAAAATAGGACAACTGTGGATGCCCTTCAACCCAACACTCGGTGGAAGTGATCATCTTACGACTATTAAGTCATTCTTGTGAAAATTCAGCTCATACGTACTTTTCATTTTGTAGCCCTAATAGTGACAATTAACTGACAAGTGACTCCATTTCTGTTAGAGAATAGAAGTTTACATATGTTACAACATACGAAAGTGTCACAGAATATAAGTCTACCTATGTTACAGAATAGAAACGTGTTACAGAATGGATTAGGAAGACTTTCCTATTGTATTTTGGTTTCCTAAGTTTGCTAGGTTTTCTATTTCTATGACACTTTCCTATGTTGTAACATAGGTAGACTTTTATTCTCTAACAATTTCCTTGTTAATCTTATGTTTAAACTTGGAGGTGATCTTTATATATAGTGAGGCAATCATCTCCTTTTCCATTGTCTAGAGTTATGACATTTGCTAAATTCGGCTTTCTCATTTGGGCCAAAATCTATCTGTATATTTGTATACTAATGTTCCCCACCTCTATAAATTAATATGCGTTTGCAGTAGAGTCGATCAAATATGTTTGTTTACTTGGGGTGTGTTACAGTATAGCATGCAGAGAGGAGTAGTTCACGCATGTCACGCAGGAGGAGTGGTTCATCTACTTGAAGGCTGGACACACCACGAGGTTGGCGCCCTTGACGTCGATAGGATCGATCTTGTTTGGAATGCTGCTCTTAAGCACGGCTTTAAGCTTGTCGATTGATTCTTTAAGCTCTCCCTCTCAATTCAATCCACCCTCAGCAATTATTTATACTCATTGCAAGTTTATTTAAATCTCACTTGCAAAACAATATACAAAATAAGTGTTTTAAAGTTACGTGACATATACATCTCCTTTAATAAGTCAAGTCTAACGTATTATTCATTGTCCAGGATACTTATCACTTCTTTGTGCGCTTTATTTAGCTAACTAATCGGCAATGATTCACATTTTCATTTTTTGTTAAGTGATGCTAGCTACTTTCTCCAATTATATGTTAGGCACACACAAGCACTGAGTTGTTCCCGTGTTATAGCCTTGGACGCTCAAGTTAGAAAGCAATTGAGTAGCAATCAAAAGCTAGAAAACTAAGTGAGTTTTTTAGATTGAGAATTCTCTAGAGTTTTTTAGAATCCAACCCTTTCTTTCTTGGCCTGACATCTCTATTTATACTATCTTCCTTACCTATCTGTCCATATTTTGCATTATTGTAAACTGTGATACGTTGTCGAGTACTACAATTGTCGAGTATCCTCTTTCGATACAATCACTTTCTTTTAATAGAGTTGTACACTATCGCTCCACCTTGTTTGGTTGACGAAGTCCCTCCGCTTGTCCTTATTTCACATGTCACTGTTGCATTGGCCAATCCCAATTGGATTTTGTTATAGGGATTTTACAGTTGCTATCAGGTATAGTTGTCTGGTTCCCCTTGATCGGAGATACCTTCATGTTCGTCTCTGATCACTTTCCTTACTTCTTATTAGTCCTCATTTTCTGTCGGTGGCTGCTTTTTCCACCCCTTATAGGTGTTCGACCCACTCCCCTTTAGTTGTTCTCCCTTCAATTTGTGTTTGCTTGTAGAACAAGGCATCACGTTCCGAGCGTGTGAACTATATTTCCCTCTAAAACCTAAGTCTACTAGGTGAATGTTCTTTGACTTTGTTGTTGCATGCCGCCGAGCATATGCAGACTTTTCCCATGGGTTATGCATGAAATCTTTTCTCACGTGTTTTGCATCTGACAACAAATTCGGTACAAACCCTTCAATAAAGGAAGAGAATTTATTTATCTCTCCTCAATCAAAACTTAGTATTTAATAACAATCAAATTCCATAATTCCCCTATTTTATTAATTATTGGAATGACTTAATAAGGTAACAAAACCACCAAGGAGATTTGCCTTCTCCTTCTTCCATATTTTACATTTTTATCTTTCATTAGGTTTCAGATTCTGAATTTATGGAATGAAGTTGAAAAAACAATTGGGTGATATGATAAGAGAGTTGCGACGTGTATTTGACTATTTGGCTAAGTTGTATCAACTTTTATTGCACCGATATTTTAGGATGTTTCGACTTTGTTACACCAACCAAAAATATTTAATACCGACTTACATTTTTTAACAATAAAAACAAAATGATGGTTAAATTTTCTTGTTTGTAAGCATTAATTTGTTCTTGATGAAAAAACAAAAGTAAATGTTATCGATAAAATAAACTTCAATCACGAATTCTTCACTTTCAAATTTGCATACAAATGTCAAAGATACACTAACTATCGTCATAAGTTCTACAATAAATAACAAACACTATGGTAAGTTATATAAAAAATATAAAGTTTGTAACATTATTCATTAAACACATAGGGATTAACAAAAGGTACTTATTAAATTTTGTTAATCCTTAAATAAAACTATTTGTTGATTTTGGACTTTGTATAGATGATTCTTCTTGTAAATTTTTGGATGTAGAGTTCTTGGGGTTGAATGCATTTTTAATAGTTGCAATTACTTATATTTCTTATAATTTAATTATTGACGGTCCTTAACGAGAAAACTCTATTACCAAATGGTTTTTGTTTATTTAAAAAGAGTAAGTTGATGTTACATCTTTATATTGGTGCAACAAAGAGTTATTGCAATAAAACAAAATAGTTGAGTACACGTAGCAACTCCCTATAATAATTAAACATCAAAGCAAACAAAGAAGACAATGCATCTAGGAAGTACTGGTCGAGTAGTATTTGTGAAGAAGCAAACCCACACTATTATCTATTGATTTTCTAAATAAATCATAATTTCTTAATTATCACTTCTTCTACTTATATATTGATTTTTTAAACTACCCATTGAATTTTTAATTATAAGTATTGATTTTCTAATTATAGGTATTTGGTTTCATTTAATGTGTTTAATATGTTTATTTAATTGCATATTATTTTTTCACATACTTAATGTACCTTCGAAATTCATTATATATTTCATGTGTTCTCGAAATTTTTACGTTTTTTCTTTACACACCAAAATATATATTTCTTAAAATCAGGAGACCAAAATTAACTTGAAAAACGAAATCATAATCCTTGCCACTAAGTGCTTAATGAAAATTCATTCAAATAATAACCTCACAATAAATTCGTAATGATTGCTACTACCCCTCATATCTATCAACCATCTTTTATTTTATCCACATCCTCTTTATCATGCGAGCAATGTACCACCGTCACCACCAACCTCTCTGACATCTCTTCCTCCTCATATTCCTCTTTTTCTTTTTCTTCGTCTCTATTGAAGATTGTATGAGGAATTGAGAGGGATACAAAATGTCTCTGGTAGTGGTGGAAAGTGTTCTTAGTGGTATTTGGAAGAGAAAAAAATAAGTGAATGGGTCAATGTTGTCGTTTGTGGTGGGCGGTGGGCAAAAATGCAAGTTAGCACCTAAAAACAAATACCATTTAATTTTAAAGCTTCTAATCAGCGGCAAGCAAAATAAGTTTGTGAAGCTTACTTCTAACTTGAGTTAAAAGTTTTGAACGGGCTTCTGAATGAACTGTTTGTTTTGCTTTTAAATGAGTTGCTGATTAGAAGCTGTAAAATTAAAATGTGTTTGTTTTAAGTGCTGAATATTGGGAATTGTTTGACAAATTTACCCCATCAAACTGAAAATTTTATGCATAACTATTATGCTTAAAATCATACCTAAAACATCTGTGGCGTTATTATTGAATTTGAGCAATACATCTGTGGCATTTTAATGACAATTTCAACTCTAGTTATTTGATGAAATCCTTAATCCAAACACGAGTTATTTGATTTATCATGATACACATAAGGCATAAAAACTACATGCTAAAAACTTGGAAATATACATGAGAGAGAGTTGGAGAGATGAAGAAAAACTTTAAAATACAGAGAAAGAAAACAAAGATGAAGAAGAGAAATGAGACGAGTTTCTTATCGAATCCTTGTGAAGGTAGGCAGAACCAGAATGCTTGTACCGTCAAAATTACACCACCTAAAAAATTTGTTGAGCAATTTCTTTATGTTGTTATATACACCTCAAGCTTTAGTAGCGAATCCCTCCCTTTTTTTTGTCTCACTTAAGAACTTCCCTTAATTTATTGCACCATGTTTTAGCGAAAGTCGAGAGATAGTATTTGAGGCAATATTTGATGCAAACCAACTTGTAAAGTGGTACAATCTACAAAGTATTCATCATCAATCATGTTTGCTTGCATGTACAAATCATAAATTGGAAAAACAAAACTGAGAGATTAAAGTGGAAAACAATTAAAAAAATGAAAACTTTAGAAAGCCAGGCCCCTAGCGCCAGCGAGGTTTTGTGTGTGTGTGTGTGTGTTTGTGTTCAATTGGTAGATTATGAGGATCTCTAGGACGACGGAGGCTATTGAGACTCCTCGGCGCAGGCCTACCGCGTCTGGCCTAGCTTTCTACATTGACTGTTAAAAAAAAAAATCAGAGTTTTTCCAACCTCTGCTGCTAAATTATTAGAATAAATATTACATATTTTCAAGAGATTAAGACAAAATGCTTAACAAACTTTGATATATATAGAATATAGATAAACATTATATATATATATATATATATATATATATATATATATATATATTGGGATTTGCGCAAAGGGAGAATAATATTCTTCTCAATTTTTTTGCCCAAAACTTGAATGCAAAATAGAGAAGTGAAAATGATTACCTCGCAAAAGCTTGAATAAAAAATGTCACTTTCTTATTGATAAAGACCTTCCCAAATAAAGGGAAAACATCAATATCAATATCAATATCAATATCAATGGTAGCATAATCCTACAACAGCAAGGAGCCAAGGACTACCCTTCATGAGACCCCAAATCAACCCAGGCAAACCTTATTTCTTTTAATGTTATATTGTTGGAATCTCAGCTAACTCGAAGTCACCATTCATCTGCTCTTGTATAGTTTTTCATCAACCTCTTGCATTTTCAACACGCACAAAGGAGGAGAATAAGATAAGATCTGGTATCTCACTCTCTATCTGCTTAGGTTTTTTCGTTCATTAAAAATTTACATGTAGTGTTATGATTTTTATAGAAGTTCTCAATCCTTGCTTCTAATGAAAATGTAAGGATTTAAAAAGCCAAATTACTCATATCTGTAGCCAATGGAAAATGTAAGGACATTCTCTCTGAGCAAGTTTTGATGTCTTTTTTTTTTTTTTTTTTAAATACAAATTACCAACAATTTTAGTCAGTCTTGTTTGTTGGCATCTTTCGAGTTTTTTTTGTTTTTTTTTACAATTTCATCCATTCTATAAGTGGTGTTTTAAAGAAAAAGAGTAAATAATAATAATAATAATAATAATAAAAATTAAAATACTCAAAAAGCTAGTAAACACAGCTGAATAGACTTACTCTACAAATTACACAAATGAAAGTTTTGCACCCCATCACCTTAAAATGAAAGTATGCAATTTCTTTCCTTGCCCACTATCTTTTTGCAATAACTCCTTTCAAAGGAGCTGAATAGGTAATATGCAATAAGGAGAAAGTCCACCTTAGGCAACCCCCAAATCAAGTTAATTAACACTATTAGGCCTTGTTTTCTCTTTATTTGTTTTTCTCCACCAATGTAAGGGTAAAGGGTTGGATGTACAATACAAATTAGAATCCATATGGTTCAAAGGTAATAAAGAAAGGTCAAATCTTGAGAATGCATGGCCTTGGAGAGCACTTTTTAATTTCACAGGGGTAGAAAATGAGAGGTGTGGTGGGATATAAGAAGAGAGATGGAGGGGATTGGGTGTTTGGAAGTAGAAAAAGAAGAAAACGAGTGAGTGGTGCATAGGAGTAAGCATCTTATTCTTGGAGATTCGAATAAGGGGTAGATTGTTTCATCCATCCATACTTATCTTCTCTTATTCTTTTTCCAACTGACCTGAGCCTCACCACTATTCTAATCTCCCCATCCCATTTAGCAAGGGGGAGATACCTCAAATTCCAGACGAAACGAAGAAGAAAGAGAGGTTTTGGTTTTGTAGATCGTCGTCCGATTTCCAATGAGCAACAGTGGTGTTATGTTGAGGAGGTCATCCTCCTACGAAGAAGAAGAAGTAAACAGAGCATCTCCTCCGATTATGCGTCCGAATCCAAGGCGTTACAGGCCTCAAAGACCCTCATCTCCCTCTTCACCTTCAACAACAACATCCAATTCTAATTCTCCTCCTCCTCGAACTAGAATTCGAAAGCCAAACCCTAAGTTTCTATCATTCCTCCTCCAAGCCCTAATAATGATCTTCGTAATCACCGTCTTCTTCCTCTTCATGGGTTTCGCTGCGATCTTCCTCCTCCACCTCTGCATTGCTGGACGAACTATTCACCGTCTTCGTCATCGCACACCTACTTTTCATTATTCTTCTGTACAAGACGACGACTACTTGGGTGGTGGGGGTGCTTCCGGATCTGGAGCTTTATCTCCTCTCGACCTCCAAAGAATCCCCGCTTTCAATTACCTCACCTTGGTTGATACCACTTCTGCAACAGACTGTGTCGTTTGCTTGGAGACTTTCTCTCAAGGCCAGACATTTAGGCTTCTTCCCTCTTGTAAGCACGCCTTTCATGCCAGTTGCATTGATGCTTGGTTCACAAGGGCATCTGCATGCCCAATTTGCCGTACCGTAGTTGAATTCGATCATTAGGTGTTTTCAAAGATTAGACCTTGTAAGATAAGAAGAAGAAGAAGAAGAAGATGATGATGATGATGAAGCCTCAACTTCTGCCTGCTTTTATCTGTCTCTCTCTCTCATCATTGTAAGTTTCCGCTTTTTTCCAATGCTTTTTGCCTTGTTTATGTAAATTATTAAAAGTAAAGTTTTCATTTTTCCTTTTTTTTGTTTGTCCCCAATATGTGTTCAGTGTATAATAATTTATGCTCTCATTAGTCACAAGGAGAAATGCTCAACACGAGCTTACTTGAATGCTCAACACAAGCGACTTGATTAACCCATGAATCATTGTGTGTATTCCAACGAGGGTAACTTGAATGCAAAACTGATTTACTCAGTTCACGTTGTCTTTTATCAATTTGATTTTCATTAACAAAAAATAATAATAATAATAAATAAATGCATTCCCCTCGTCTGAAAGAGAAAATAAATGATTAACATCGTTAGGCTTGGTTTTGAAGTTTTATTTGAGTTCATACCCGGCATTGGGAACTAAGGAATGTGATTTACATATTCACGAGCCCTTACATTTCCACCATTGATTGCAAAATCTAATGGAGGTTGGTGAGTGAATGTCAAATTAGCTTAGATGTTTTTAGTTGAATGGAATCCTATGTCATGGGAATTCATGAGGGGATCCAACATTTAAGGCTAAATTGATGTATCATTCCACATTCACCTTTGATCACATCAGATTTTGTGATCAATTGTGGGAATAAAAATCCTATGAACATGAGAATCACATGCCTTAGAGGACCAAGAAGTTTGATTCTTATGTTCATTGGATTTCCATTTTCATCATTGATCACAAAATTTAACGATGGATGTGGACTACTACATTAATTTAGCTTAAATGTAGGGATCCCCTCATGGATTCCATCCAACCAAACACACTCTTACTCTCCTCATGGAAGTTTGGTTTGGGTTTGGAGTTTGGCTCCAACATAGGGGCGGAGGAGCTTGTTTGAATGGGACGAAAATGAAGCTTTACAATTGACTAGTTTGCTAGAAAGTATGGCTTTTAAGGATGAAGGTGATGATTGGGAATGCAAATGTGAAGACAAAAAGCTTGCTCCGGTGAACCCTTCGCGTGGGAGGATTCCTAATGAAGCTCATACTCTTCAGCTTAGAATAAATTAATTCCCCCTAGAGTTGTGTTTTTGTAAGGCAGTGCCTTTGGGATCGTTTGCCAACTAGAGATTATCCTTGAGGGAGGGGCTTGGCAATTGCTAGATCTTATGTAGTTTGTTGTCCTATGTTCTCAGTGTGTTCATTTGTTCTTTCATTGCCCTTTAGCCACAGGGGTTTGGCACTTTCTTTCTTGCCAAGTTCAAGTGGGCTTGGGGTTATAGTGTCTTGAAAGGGTTGTTCCTACCTCATTAGGGTTGTGGGAGTTGTTTACTCTCCTTATACTATTTGTTGGAATCGATGGAAAGAGGCTAAAACTTTGTATAGAGTGCCTTATCCTTGTGTGACATTGGGTATCTGCTACGCTGGAAATGAACTCCTTGGGAGCCTTGAGAGGCTTTGGGCTAATTGGGATGTATTACTTTTCTCTCAGTAACCTCTCATCAGTGAGATTGTATATTGTTGTACGTGAGACCTCTAATTTTGACAAGAATAAAAGACCTGTTGACGGAGGCAAGGATAATGCCTTCGAATCACTCACTCTTTTTACTTTGTTTAGTTCTGTTGATACTTTTTATAGCTTATTTTGATCGAACCATCCCAGATCCATTCTTCAATCTAAATTCTCTTATCGTGCTCATATCTTTATTCCTTAGGAAGCTTTTATAAGGAAGTCAAATGACTCAAGATTTTCCTCTTATGTAGCCGGATGATGATCAGTGGATCGCTGTTTTACTGTCCACACACTGTAGAGATTTGAGTGAATCTATTATCATCATCAGTGAGGACTTGGTTCTATGTAGGCTGTATATTATTGTTTTGTGTTAAAGAAGATATTCCTTGTTTTCAGATAAAATATCATCGAAGATTTTATCCCCATCGTCGTTATTTTTGTTCATTTCTTGAACCTATGATTATATCATTTGGGCCATTAGTTTCTGTATCAATCTTCCATTGTAATTGACCCATTAGCTTCTGCATCAATCTTCCATTGTAATCGACCATCCTATCTTTTTGATCCATAATCTCCGCCAGGTTTGATTTAAAATTCAAGTGTAAATTCAGAATCCTCGATGCAAATTTAGTTGGTGATGAATTCTTGTTTTATGAATGTGGTGTATTGATTTGCCTTTGATGGGGTCCGCGTGGGTTAGAATGCCCTTTCTTCATTTGTGCTATGTTATTTTTGAGATCTCAAGTGTTGCCTTGCTTGGATTCATCATTCAGACTTCTTAGCAGTCCATTGATGTGAGGCTTATATTCATTGCCTCTCTGTTGTTGTATTAGGCTATTAGCCACCGGAACTAGGTTGTAATCGATTGTTGGCTGTCGTACTAGGTTCATCCTATGGTGACATAGCACCATTAGACACTCTCTGGTAGTTTCTATACTTTCATGTTCTACTTGAGACTTGAGTCCTTTGGATGTTGTTGATAGCATTACAACTATTATTTTCGGGATTATGAAATTTTTTATTTGAGGATGTTGCTAATGGTTTGGTGGGTGAGATTCAAATTTAAAATCAATTCTCCCTTATGAGGACATAAGATTTCTCATTTGATGGGATAAAGTTTGATCTAGTAGTTGTCTGAAATAAAATTGGCTTGGTAAGGTGGTCTTCTTACTTTCTTATGTATGAGAAGGCTTCCATTTGTGATAGTACTCTTAATTTATGAAAGGAACTATGAGGGAATACTTTTAAAGACCGGCTTCATGTTGCATGTTAGAACAAGGGCAACAAGCTTCTCACCTTGCTCGTTTCAAGTAGGTAGGGTAATGAAAAAAATAGAGGAACGGTAACTATCAGGTCATATCATGCATTGCAGTTCGTTTGTTTACTAGCTAAATATTGGGTTGTGTGGTTCATTGGATTTGGATTCTTGTGATAATATTTACTAGCTAAATATTGGGTTGGGTAGTTCATTGGATTTGGATTCTTGTGATAATATGATATCATTGATGGTTTGAATTCCATTCTTTTGGAGGAGATACGTATGTAATATGGGATAGGGTTTCAAATTTCAGAAAGGAATTTCTCGTATTGGACAGAAACTTCAACAACTTTGGATTGATCCATTCAAGGATGAGTCTTCCGAAGTTTGGGGAAAATGCTTAATCAAGAGGACCAGGCTAATACTTCTCATTTAACAACCAGGGGATCCTAGAATTACAAACATTAGGCTTTAGTTAGACCCCAGAATATGATTTGAGTAAGCCTAATTGAAACATTTTTAGCTGATCCTCTTATAGCCCTAACCATCGGGCATGCAGTTCAAATGGATTGATCCATTTGAGAATGACCTTTCAGAGTTTGAACAGTTCTCCGTTTGCTTTTTGCAATCATCCATTTTCTTCTTTTGCTGAACTTTCTGCTCCCTCGCGTTATCTTGAACGTCTCTAGGAACTTCTTCAACATATTCACACCTCTCTGGCTCCCACAACCCCAACACCCTCCTCTCTTCACAAGGCAGATAAGCTTATGTTATGCCTGCCCCACCATTTCTAAAACATCCTGTATAGAGATCTCATCCCCCAAACTCGGGAAGGCGTTTTTATTAGATTTTTCATGATCTTCTGACATTATGAATTTATTATGATCTTCTGACATTATGAATTGTGTTTTTTTTTCTTCTTCGAATGAGAGTATAACCCTTGCACACGACATGCGACATGTACCCTGAGGTTCAATTGTGAACATGTTACAGCTTATTTTTGTCAAATGGTTTGGTTTGGGCCATTGGAAACCAAGGTTACCCAGGTGTGTAAATCCTGATCTAATTTGACATTTTAGTTTCTTTGATAAATTTGAAAATTGTATGTCAACGTATGGAGAATTGTTGTCTCAACCAAAGAATGGAAGTGAGATAGATGAGATCTTTTTAAATTCTAGACTGCATTTGGCTTTATTCTGCGAAGAAAAGGCAGTGGAGAGGATGAAAAAGGTTGAACACTTGAATATGGTGTTATTCTAGATTTAAAATGGCCAAAATATTCCTTGCTCATCCGAAACATATTTCCAAGGTCATCATCAACCTCAAATCATCTTCTTTATTTTATGCCTTCTTTTTCCCTTGGAATAATTTCCTTTGAAATTAAGTTGTTGAGTTTAAATAATCGATTTGTTTTGTAAAATAAGCGAGAGAAGCAAGAGTTAACTTGACATTGACAAGGAAATGACTTCTCTCTCCAATGAGCTACAGTCTAACCTCTCTAATAATTGATAATATCTGGCATTTAATAAAATTTCATGAACTGACCGTTCCAAAGGCATAATTTAATAATTCTAATAATTAATACAAAATATTAAAAAAATTAATTAGTAGAATTACATTCTTTAGAGAACCATCTATCTAGAGCAGTATATTTCTTTCTAGTTGTCTCGATCTTGAATTATATACCTCAATTTACCATTATGGGTACAATTTAAGTGACATTTGAAAGGTCAAGAAGAGAAATACATGACTGAAGGGTATTTAATTTATCTTTGCTTAACAAAGGCAGGTCATTATCCATATCTTATTTGATTTCCTATATACGATTCTCTTGTGAAGATGCAATTGCTATGAGCTGATATTTTCTCATGGGCAATTTTTTACTTTTCCTCTGGATTTAGCAGGGCATTAATAGACATTGAATGATGAATTAGAAGTTGATCAATGACGGTTGAAAGTTCTTGTTGTTCTGTTACTTGTTTTGTTGGAAATGTATATTAAACTCATTGATAACTTGTAAACAATAAATATATAAGACTGAATTAGCATGATGAAGACTCTGTAAATAGTGGCATAATATTTTTTAAATAGATGTTCTATATATTTTTAACCTCAATTAATTAATAAATTATTGTGCACCATATGGTATTAATTTAGAGAGATTAGACTTGTATTTGTAAGTTTTTTTTTAAGAGTGAGGCTAGAGAGCGAGGAAATGGGCGAGGAGAGGGACGTGGCGGGGTGGGAGTCGTCCACTCCGCTCGGGATGCGCACACAAAAAATTGCGACATGCATCCCAAGTGAGGTGGACGGCTCCCACTCCGCCACGTCCCTCTCCTCACTGGTTTCCTCGACATTTAGAATTCCCCTTTTTTTAAATTGCTGATTCAAAGTTGAATGGTGGACATCATTTTGGTCAATAAAACAAGTTGAGAGAAAGAACGCTAATAGTGATTAGAATATGACTTTTCCCTCTAAACAGGTGCTATTTGTAATAATTAATGGATTGTTCAAAGATTGAATGGTCGTGAGAAGAAATTGATGGGTACATGCGCTGCCTTAAAAGACCAAATTAGATATTATTTATTTATGGACACAGGACAGAAGACAGATTGCTGCTCTGAATGGCAAAAGATAAAGTCTTTTGTGTTTTATCAATCACTGTGTTTACTTTCACTTTTGATAATTGATAGCTAGCAATGAATAATAATAAAGTAAAGATGGGAGTTTTAAAGAATGGTGTGGAATATATAAGTATAGAAAGTGATAATTAAAAAATTAGAGGTGGTTTTAAAAAATAATAATTAATAATTAAAAAAAAATTAATTTTTAGTAGTCATTTTGTATTTTTAACGAAAAAAACTCGGAATTTTTTGAAAAAAATGTAAATTTTTCTTTTCGTAAATTAAAAAAAAACAAAATTTTCATATAATTTTGTGAAATCACAATCCTTAAGTACAACATCCACTTATCTAGTTACTTCGTTATCACCAATTTCATTTCATCACACCGCACCAAATTGACATATTTGTAACAATCCCAAATTTGTGTAACAGTTCACCAATCAGTTTCACAAATGAAGTGATACAATAATTGGATTACAATGAATAGTATTGTGCTGCAAGTGATACTATCTGCAGCACAATACTATTCATGGTGATCCAATTTATTTGTGAAACAATTTTTTAAAATTTTGCCTTAATTTAGTTTTGACTTAAAATTGTTTGGTGAACTGTTATATTACAAAAATGATACTATTTGAAGGGTTGCTACAAAACTGTCCATTTGGTGTAGTATTATTATATAGAGTGAGGTTTTGCAACCATGTTTTATAACCAGGATGATGTGACATCGTTAGAGGAAGTTTTTTACAACCTCGAGATACACAAACACTTTGGGGATTTCATCATTATTTTAAGATCACGTCACGTCACCATGATTACAAAAACATGATTTCCTAGCATTTTCGTATTATATATCATGACACAATGTTTTCTTTATTTCTTTTCACTCAATTATACTCTTAATCAATCCCTTGATCAAGCTTGTTGTGATTTTCGACCCGCTTGATCAACTATTGACTCTCAATTACATTAAGACACAATCCAATTATACATTATAACACTTAACATCACATACACACAAACATAACATTTTTCCTGACATATACAACACTCACACACTTTCTTGAGCTCATTGTTGAGCTATAATTTGCACCAATGAATGCATTAGCTCTCTATTTATAGTTGATCAAGGGTGGAGAATCTTCTAGACACCCACAATTTTTTACCCTTCATATTTTCCATTTTTTATCACCCTGCCTGCCAGTCCCCTCACAGGGGACCCGCTACGTCTAAGTACACAGATACACTGTTCGGCGCTTGGCATAACACCTCAAATCTGGCTTCACTTGTTCATGACCAATCAACTTCATAATCTCGAACAATCTCCACGAACAGCTCGAAATTTGATTTCTGATTATACATATGAACAATATTTATACATATGAATAGTGAAGAATGTTGTCGTCTTTCTGTGAACAGTATTGTCACACAGTGAAGAGTAACTGCCAAACTCTGATATCAAATTGTTGTGATTTTTGGCACCCAGGATCAAATGTAGACTCTCAATTACGTTAAGACACAACCCAATTACACATTACAATACTTGCATCACATATATACACGTTTTGTTTTTACACAAACATCACATTTTTCCAAACATACACAATAGTCACACTCCTGAACTCATTGTTGAGCTAATTTGCATCAATGCATTAGTTCCCTATTTATAGTTGATCAGGGTGGTGGAGGAAGGGTGAAGAATTCTCTACATTCACAATTTTTTACCTTCATCTTCTCCGACTCTCTTCTTTTCCATTGCTCTAGACAATTCTCTAAAATTTTCACTTCTTCATCTTCTCAATTTCTCTGGAGAGTTCTAACATCAAGTTGGTGTTGATTTTTCTCAACAAAGCTAAGTAGGATTAAAACTAGTGAATTGTACTCAAAGGGCTACATGTTAGCAATGACCTTTGGTTTGGTTAATTGTATGAAAACAACAATTAATATATTGTCATTTTCTTTCATAGCTCGAATTTGTATATCAAGTGGTAGTGGATGTGTCGGGGTTATATTTTTATATTCTAGTGAGAAAAGATAAGATAAACCTCTTTTATTGGTGGTTTTAAAGTAAGGAATTGGTGGTGTCAAAAAGTAAGCGCCTTTACATTATGATAGACGAGCGACATGCCTAAGGTGTCACCTCTTAGAATGTATCTATTGAACTGTAAAGTTCACTTGGAGATTGCCATGAATTAGTAATAATTCAAAAAAGGCCAATGTACAACAGAATGGGCTCCTATTGATTGATATTTTTTTCTCTGGGTTAGGGAGGAACCAAAGTTTGTGACGGGGCCTTTCAAAAACAAAAGTTTGTGACAGGATATGGTTCTTAGTAGTTCAAACTTCAAAGTAGTTAATAAGTTTCTAAGTTGATCTGAATTTGACGCCGGACAGAATAACAATTATTCTGCAGGCTAATAGCAACAGATAATTGACAGGGAACAACACTAGAAGATTATTCAAAAACACAGAGAAAATAACTATAATGTTTAATCAAATTATTCAAATCAAAGGTATCTCTAAAATCATCCCACAAGTCGAATTTTATCGCTAAAACTCATAAATATTGGAATTTTACCAAAAATGGCAACACCTCAATAATCATGCTAAAACAAAATAAATAATAAAAGAAATATACTGCTAGAAATCTGGCCCAAATTGGGTTCAGAACCACTTCCTAAACAATAATTGAAATATTACTATAAAGGAAAATAAATTACTAAATTTGTGAATTCGAAAGGAAAAATGGTAGATTTTAGCCTCGAAAAGATGTGCAACGAATGTGGCTCATTGACCACGACGTGCGTGTTGAAAAGATATTTCCGAATTGGGGTCGTTTGCGCGATTCTGATACTCGTAGCAAAAGTTATGACCAAAATACTAAATTGCCAAATTTGAAATAGAATTATGAGTTCCTACCATTCTTGCGTTGATCTGTTAATTTGAGATATTTTGTGCTAATAACGTGCTATCTAACAGCTCAGCACCATCTGACTCGAATCCTCCTGCATCAAAATTCCTTAGTATGTGATTGACATCCTAACACCCTAACCTCCCAAAGGAAAGAAATCACTACCATCTTCTCCAAATTGTGTATTTATGTACTAACTATTTCTCCATGTAACCCTTCTTAAAAAACAAAAAGGAGTTGAAGGAGAAAAAACGAAGGGAAGATTAGCATGCTTTGAAAGCAACACCCCACGCTTTGAAAGCAACACCCCAACCCCCTTCCTTCAGCTTACAAAACAGGTCTAGAAATCATTAAAAACGCACACACAGAAGAAAGCTTGTTAGGGAAAATGAAGGGGATTATTAAAGCTGAAGGAGTTCTTAGGCTTTTGTCAATGATGCTTTTAGTATCGACGGCTCTTATTGTTGGGTTTGACAGACAGAGCACGCTGCTCTTTAACTTTTTGACTTTTTCCATAAAACAACTAGTTTCAAGGATATGGATGTTCTCAAGTATGTCTATGCCTTTGATGGCTCTCTTTGCTTTCTTTTCCCTGCTTTATTTTCATGCAAATGTGTTATGTCTATTTCTGTATGCATGTCAGATGAACCAAATGTGAATTTTTTTTGTTAGCATGTGTAGATGCACATTAAATTTAGGTAAAAGCTTTCAGCGGATTTTCATGTTCTGGTAATGTTGCATAATCATCTCATCATCAATGTTATTAAATATATATTTCTCAACATATATAATCAAATTATTGTCATCTATTGATCTCCCATATGATTACGTAATCGATTCTTGACAATCTTCATAGCAGAAAAATCTCTCTCGACACTGACAGTTGCAACTGGTAATATTAAGGCTAAAGTAATAAGCCTATAGATCAAATGATACAACACATTTTTTTTGTCCTTACCATCTTCTCAGCAAGATTGCTAATTCCTGTCAAATTCAAGAACTCGTTATTCGACCTCATATCAATGATAAATGTCTCCAACTGATTATCATGAGCATCAAATTGTACTTCTGAGAAATCATTTAGATAAAACTGAGCAAAACAAATCAATTTTTCCTTATCAAAATCCGAGAAGGAATCATTTGGACTCGAGCATGAAAAACATAAAAGCAATTCAGTATTCACTTCATTGAAACGGTTGTTGAGCTTTTGAAGTTGCAAATCAATAATAAAATTAAATAACTGAACCCGATAATGATGCACGTTTGTCACATTTTCAACATTACATCGTGATCGTCCCCGAGCAACAAAAAATTCATCCAGGGTAGACATTTCTATAATATCTACAAAATAAAGAAACTTCATCTTGCAAATTGTTCTATCCATCATCTCACATCAATTGTTAGCGTTTCTTAGCTACTATGACTAAACCCATAGCATTCACAATATCTTGATCATTTCTTTGCAATGCTTGTGTACAATTCATTCGTGATTCCTAATGTACTTTTCATCAAATAAAGTTCAAATGCAATATCAAAAGATGGTAGTGAATCTAATAAAGTGCATGCTTCAACTATTTTCTCAGCATATTTTGAGGTATCATTAATGCACTCAAGCACATCGATGATAAAATTGAACAACTTAATCAAGCTTATCAAAATATTGTAATGTGAGCCCCAACGTGTATCTCCGGCTCTTTAAAGAGTTGATTGTTGATTTTGGCCACTTTCAAGTGTTGTTAGAGTGTTAATAGATTGTCCTTCTAGAAGAATATCATGACGCTTGCATGAGCCACCAACCACATTCACAACACTCGTGACCAAAGACAATAATAAAACAATGGAATCTTCATTCTTTGCAACGACAATAAGTACTAATTGAAGTTGATGTGCAAAGCAGTGAATATAGAATGCACTTCCATTCTCCTATAAGATTAATGCTTTAAGACTGTTGAACTCACCTTACATATTGTTTGCCCCATCGTACCCTTGGCCACGTAATCTTGAAATGTTTAACTTGTGCTTGAAAAATAAAACGTCAATTGATGCCTTTAGGAATATAACAGAAGTGTCAGAAACATGTACAATACCTAAAAGTCTCTCAATGATCACATGCCCATGTTTGTCCACATAACGGATCACAAAAGCCATTTGCTATTTAATTGATACATCACGAGCTTCATCAACTAATATAGAAAATAAAGAATCTCCAAAGTCTTGAATGATAACATTTGTGGTTTCGGTTGCACAAGCAATCACAATATCTTTTTGAATTTCGGTGCTATTAATTTAAGATATCCAGGACATTTATCCAAAGTTACTCTTTTGATGTCTTTATTGTGGTTACCAAGAAAATGTATCATTTTCAAGACATTCCCTCGATTGTTTGAATAACAAGATTCATCATGACCACGAAAAGCTAATCCTTGTCGAAATAAGAGTCGAACACAAACAACATAATCATTTAGACGAACTTTGTAATTACTTCGAACTTCATTTGTTTGCTTATTCACAATAGTTCGAAGATGTTGATTCATTAAAGTTTCACAATTACTCCAAGCTTGATTGTGATCACTATTAGACCCTCCAACATGTGTTTGTAACTTATCATTTTTCTTCCAATTGGTAAATTCTTTAACAACAAAAGCATCACAAGTACCCACATGCTCTTTATTCTCAGATCTGAAAAGGTAGCAACACAAACAATATGCAATCTCTTTTTCTATGCTATACTCTAACCATGTAGGAAATTCATCAAACCAAAAAGGATTGAAACGCCGTAAAACTTTTCCTTTCAAAGTCAATAAAGCCAATTACCTCACTAAAATACCAATAAAACCAAGAAATTCATCCAACCAAGAAGGATTAAATCGTATCTTACATCCAATTACCTCACTAGAAAGCCAATAAACAACACTGCACTTGATTGATAGTCGCAATTGATGTAATGGGGTCTATCTCACCCCCAGGTTTTGAACTTGAGAGACCTTTTATGTATTGGAAAACTAGCTATTATCGAGGATATATACATACATTATTCTACGGAAAATAATTACTGCAACCACTGCCTGCAGCATCTTGTTAGTTCAGTAGCAATTTTGGTCGAGCATCCACAGCAAGGAATATTGGTCCTACATTCTTAACTTACAAGAGCAAGATTTATCTATTCACAATAACAACATTGTCCTGGCACAGTAGTAAACAAATTGTCCTGTCAAGCATATCGATGTAGCAAACTATTACAGAAACATTAACTCTCTTTCCATACAAGATGGGCATTCAAACTTCTAACCATTCAGGGAATATTTGGGCTCACTTCCACTGGATATTCTTAATGGGCAACAAACAAGAAGCTGCGAAAGTTAGGGGTGGGCACGGTCCGGATCGATTCCAAATTTGGAGGAACCTACTCGAACCGTTTAAAATTAACGAATCTAATCCGATCCGGATTCCCTCATTTTGAACATTGGAACCGAACCTAACTCGAAACCGTTTGAAACGGTCTGATTCCTACGGTTCCAAACGATTCCAACAAAGCTCACTACATATAGACTATATTTTCAATCTAATCCTCTCTGAATCCGTGCTTACTGCTTAGTAATTATTCAAACAAAGCTCAAATTTAGTGTTACATGTTCTGTGCATTGCATTCCCTTGGTTAACTTACAAATGATTTTCTGCGTGTTCATTTGAAAGTTGTAAAATGTTTTTCTGAGTATCATTGAAAGTTACAAAATGATTTCCCAAGTATCATTTGAAATAGAAAACTAGAACATCTGAACATCTCTGTTAAGCCATCACACTAGAGACAGGTTGTCCAAACACAAACATTTCATTTTTCATTCCATTAGTTCCTTCTTCTTCTTCTACAGACCAGTTCTTCAAGAAATCATAGCAGATCGCAGGAGAAATCAGATAAGTTCTACAAAAAAAGAAATCAGATCAATCTGAGAAAAAGACGAACCTGATTGAGAAATCTGCGAGGAGAATAAGATCACGAATCTCTTAACTTCTTTAGCGGTCGTTAGCGGAGTATGCGAGAGGGGGAGGCGGCCTGCGAGTGCTCACAGTCTCTTCTCCTCTGCGGCTGCGAGTGCTAAAGACTAAAGAAGAGTAAAGACAAAAGAGTCTTACACTCTTAGTTCCATTAGGTTTTTACTAATTTGATTTGAAACGGGTCCAACCCGGACCATTTCTTTTTTAAAAATAGGAACTAGGACCGAGCCGTATCTAAAAACACAACTAAAATCTGAACTGTTTAGAGCAAAACGGTCCGATTCGATTTGAACCTGCGGATCCTCGACCCGTTTGCCCACCCCTAGCGAAAGTGCATCATGGAAAGGAGCGAACCAATTGCTAGAAATATACTGGGCATATTTCATTCCAAAACAAAATGATGAAATAATAAACAATTAAGCCTACCAAAAAGAAGAATAACCTCAACCTGTGCATAGAAAACATAGTGATACAAGGGCAAAGCTTATCTCGATTCTCGCATAGCAAAGACCTGATAAAAGGGAACGAGAAGATTTCAGGATTTGTGCAGAAGTCGTATCCATCCACCAACTAATTATGCTGCTAGTGATGCTTTTCAAGTTTGTGTTATCTTTTATAGTGATGCAGGAGGCTTTGGAGAGACTAGATTCATTGGACAAAACATCTCACTACAGCAGTACGCACGCCCTGAGGTTTTTTTGTTTTTTTGGAAAGCGTACTGAATTTTTAAAGATCCCACAACCTATCAACAAGGTGTGACCTACAGGTCACCAACCATAAGAAATAAACCATACCGTAGATGAATCTCGAACCTAGGACATAAGAGACAAACCCACAGCCATAACCACTAGACCATAACACCATTTTTTTCTAGGCAACTCTCAAAGAAAGTCGCTTTAACTATTTTTTCTCTTCCCTCGGAACTCGAGTATCACTCATACCGAAACAAAAGATCTACATTATACGGGGAAATTAACTAATTCAACGCTCATTAAAAAATGGGGAGCTCCAATTGAAAACAGAACATTAAAAATGAAAGTCTTCTAAAGTTTCAATCTTACAAATTAATTTGACTCACCAGTTGCAACTCTAGTTCGACTCGGAATATATAAATGTACACGTATATGTGGTGCTGGGGTAACAATCATAAATACATCCACACAACATTTATGATCATCGTACAAGTCCCAGAACAAATAAATACAAGTAGCCATAAGCAAGGCAACTAAATTACTATATATGAAGATTTTGAAAATCACTTTAAAAGACATAATGCAGATGAGCTTCGTTGGACTTGTCAAAATCCAGTGTCAAATTTAGAATGTTGATCACTTGTCAAAATCTTCTTTCCAGACATGAGAATATCATGAGCTTAGAAAACAAGTCATGCTTATTCTCCACTCAATAAAATCAATAGAAAAGTATAGAACATTCTCTCTCTCCTGTTTAGTTTAAAAAAAAAACTTATATACAATTTGGTACCTATTTTCAAAAAAAATTGAAAACCCTAGCACGTGAGTCTTCTTCCCCCATTCTCATCTCTTCTTCCCGATTCAGCCGCCGCCACCAACCCCACCATGCCTCCAGCAACAACCTTGGGTCTCCACTACCACCCCAAACCCTAGATCTGGCTATTTCTTCATGATTCAGCCACCAACAACCATCACCACCACCATTTCTGCCCATCAAAACCTTGATTTTTGGAGTTTTAGGGTGGGCGTGCTCCTTACTTGCCACAGATTGCACGTGCAAAGGTGCCAAATTGATAATAAATTTTTCCAATTTTTATTTATGTATTTTAAGTTTTTCATTAGTACCAACCTGATATTCTCCCTTGAATCAATGATAAACTTTAAATGCAATCAAGTAAAAAAAAAACTAGATCTCAATTGTTTGTCGAGGAAATTATTTTTTCTGCAAGGATGATCCATAATCTGATTTTCTTGAGAAACAAGATCAAATTACCTGCCTGGAGAGATTGAAGCAGCTCTTGAATTCTTTAAAGTTTAATTAATGAAGGGCCATTAGATGGTGCCTTCACTGCTGGAGAGATTCATTCATGGAGAAAAGCACCCAATGAAGTATGCAACCAGGACCATGGTGAATCATATTGAAGATCACAGAGGTGGGGCGAGCAAAGGCTGAAGCCTCGAGGGTGAAGAAGCAGAATACCAAGGTGCGAAGAAGCAAAATGGACTCTGTCGCAATGCCGTTTATGCAGGGACCATGCCTCCTCAACACAAAAAGAAAAGGTAGTGGTCTCGGTAATATTCTACCCAATGGGGAAAACATTCTCTTACCTTGCTGCAATTTTTCGTGACACTTTTCGGTAAGTACACTACAGAAATATGCATCGATAAACCGATAAAACAGAATTATAATGGGAACAGTGGTAAGAGAAGGAAAGAAACTTATCCAGATCTGAGATGTCATGCTGAGGGCGACGCCCAATTAAAACAGTCACAATGTAGTCCAATTGCTGAGAGTTTCAACACTCCCAACTCATGTTTACTCGCAATACAGTCGAAAAATAATCTAGCCAATACTTAACTCCTGCTCCGACGACGATCTCTGGCAGCATTTCTGCAAAACAATTAATCATTCAAGACATTTGGTGTAGGAACAATGAAACAATAAAAATTCATGCTAGTGGAAATTTTTGCAACCAAACATCAAATGTATCTCATTTTATTTCAGGAAAAAAATCCAAGAGTAGTTTGCAACAACAAATTCACAAATGAACTGTCTAACAAGCATTTCAAGGAAGCAAGCAATGCCTTTTCTGCTCTTGTTAGGTATCAGTATATGGCAGATCCAATACCATATTTTCTCATGCATCATTATGGATTCATCATTGAAATTCTGTTACAGAATACACAAGACTAATTCCTCAAAACAGTGGCAGCTATTAAGGAGCTTTACCCGTTAGCATATGGTGATTCATCACGTGCACGGTGATACTGTGGTGACCTGCTGTAGCTACGACCACGAGGAGGAGAGATACTACGGGGCCTTGGAGAACGCGCACGAGGACTATAACTTCTGTTTCAAAGAAAATAAAGAAGATAAAACAGCATCATATCAAAAAGCAGACAATGTTTGTAACATTATATAACCCATATGATTGACCTAACAAAGTAGAAAGCCCCTTGCATGAAGTTGAAATCTGTTCCAGTTTGTACAGAGGCTAATGAAGATTCGAGTGGAGGGGCCTGACGTTCAGTTTGGATCAAATAAACAAACACCAACCATTTGAAGACGATGAAAGACAAGACAAACACCAACCACTTCATCAAAGTCGGGATCAAATGCGGTCAATAGATTATGAGTTTACCTTCTACCATAGCTTGGACTCCTGCGGTATCTAGGACTGCGACTGCGACGTCTTCCAGAACCAACACGCATGCGGCATTCTCGGGCAAAATGCCCAGGCTCACCACACTCGTAGCATTTCAAATCAGATCCCCCAGAACGTCCACGACCACCTCCAACACCGCCGCCACGACGGCCACCACCGCCACCACCTCTAGAGTTGTGTGAGAGCTCAACTCTCCATCCATTTTTGCCTATAGCATACCAATCCAAAACAATCCAACGTAAAGGGTCCACAAAAAAAATTAATACAAATATTTAGTAATGGATACCCAACTACAACCAAAATAAATGGCCACAGAGTATAACGAGTGAATACGATGCCAACAAACTCTGATCGATTCCCTTAGAGTGGAATACAGTCTAAAAAAGAACAAGAAAAAAAGTTGAAAACTACCACCACCCTTTTCATTTTCTAATCTGCTAGATCAGATTGGGTTCTGACAGCTGAAACACCTGGAAGGTGTTAATAATGTTTAGGATAACTCTAAATACAAAGTGATTAATAACATAGAGAGGGTGCTTATGTTGAACCTATCTAGGAGTTCGATGATAAGGTTCAGTCAGATTCCAAATTTCCATTGAGATTCACTAACCAAAGTTTATATTATTTGATGTTGAATAAATATTATTGTATTCTAATGTGCTATGTCTCTAACACTTTGATTGTCAAGTTTTCCTGCTTTTGTCAGAGTTCACCTTTCAACATTCATTGACAAATGAAAGAATATATAAATAGTATCAACCTACCATCCAGTTCATGGATTGCATCCACAGCATCTCTCTTATCATCAAAATCAATAAAAGCATAACCTGGTGGTCTTCTTGCAACCCACACACTGTCGTTATAAAACATATAATAAGTTAATTAAACCAGATAAGTACGAATAAATAATCCTAGTAGTTTAGTATCTAAAATGGATATACTGATGAAGCAAAGAGACTTCCTATCTTTCCAATGAAAATGGCGAGATAATTACCAGCAGGAAAATAATAAATATTGACAATGCAAATCATTGCAGGAAAACTACTATAGAAATCCAAGAGGCAGTTCCTGAAAGCTATCATCAATCACACGATAGCAACATGAATTTTATTCAAGATCTGACAATTTTATGAACCTTACCATAACTTGCTAGAGTTATTCAGGATATAAGCCTAAGATGTGCAACCAATTCTGCAGAATGCTAATTTGTGACAAGCTATATTGCTACAGTGCTTTACAAAATTTCATACAGTACAAATAGACGAAACTACCAGCCTCCATGAAGATTTATCTGATGATGAATACAAAATCAAGGTTAAAAACGAGTAGGCATGATGCGAGGCATTTCATTAGCCTTGCGTGTGAGGCGCAAACCTCAACATGTAAAGCATAAGCCTTTCATCAGGGTAGTGTTATGTAGTTTTTGGGGTGATGACACAAGAGAGCGAGGCATTACCTCAAGGAAGTAAACCTCACATGTTTCTAAAAATACATGAAGATTTATCAAATGTCAGAAAGGCAACAAACTCAGTTGATGGCCCATCGAAACAGAAGAAGAAAGGAAAAATGAGGGACAATTGAAGATTGAGTGCAGGGTCACTAGATCCAGAACAAACCAGTAGTTAATGATAATTGAAAATTCGTTAATCTTAAATGCTGTGTAGTTAAACCGGCGATATTATATCGGGTAACGGAGCAAAAAAATTTCACGGCAGCTATATAACGCTCATTTAACGGCCGTTATACATATAACGTTATATGTTATAACGCCGTAATCTCGTTTTATAAATATCATCGATTTTTTTTTAAATCTTTCTTTTTCGGATCTAAGAAGGGAGAAGAAGAAGAAATCACTAGAAGACGAAGAGAGAAGAAGAAGGAAGACGAAGAGCAGATCTTTCAAGTCTAAACTGAAGAAGACGAAGAGAGAAGAAGAACAAATCCTTCGATCCTTCGATTTCAAGTCTGAACATATAAGACGAAACAGAGAAGACGAAGGAAGACAGAGAGAAGAACAGATCCTTCGATTTCAAGTCTGAAAAGATCCTTGAGCTTCACATTCACAAATCGATCCAACCCTAGCTCAAGAGCCGAGACTCGGTCGCTCAAGCTCTTCAAGTAGAGATCAGTTTCAGTGATAACAGAGGATTGTTGTTGAAGAATGTAAGAGGAAGAGTGAGTTGAAGTCAAGTTAGGGTTTTGTTTTGCAACTGTAGTTGAGAGCAGTCGAGCAGAGGGTGCTCTGTCTCTCTTGGCATTGACAAGAAACTCAGTCCCTCTGCTTATCCCTTTTTATAAGAATAAAATGCATTTTTCTATTTCCAGTTTCAAAAGAATGGTGGTATCATCATCGCGATGGCGAGAATCACATGAAAGAGGACACCGACTGAGACTGTCACGTTGGCCTAATTGTGATTGTTAATTTCTGTAAAAAGGGAGAGTGAGAAAGAGAGAATAGTAAAGAAAGGAAAGGAGGTCAAAAAGCTAACAGTGAATTTGGAAATAGGAAAAAGAGCGCACATGGGGGTGTTCGACGAGAATCATAACACTAAATTTAACTCCCGCCTCCTCCTACACTTATTTATTGATGATGATGAGATCGCCGCACAAATAAATATATATATATAAGAGGTATAAAATATGTTTCAAATTATGTTTAGTGATTTACATTTTTAACTAATACATTAAATCATAAATACTTATTAATACATTAAATCATAAATACTTATTGGAAGTACAAAAATATATTTAAAATATATATTTTATTATATACCGATATATTCCGATATAACTTGTAACGCTCCTAGACCGTTATGGGTCCGTTATCCGTTTTAACTGCATAGCTTAAATGCAAGGGGCAAAAACACGACTTGAAGGGAGATCAATGCTTGTGGTAGACATAACAATAAATTTTTTTCAGGATGTCAAGCTCACAAACACCAAGAGATAAGATGCTAAACATGGAAAATTAGCTAGAAAAATAAGTAGTTTGATTTCACAGTTATAAAGCGCCAAGAGGGAAGTGCGGTTGTTTTGGGTTAGAATTTAGAGGTTCCGCCTTTCTTAGAATCAAATGAGGCAAATGTTCAGTGAATGACAGAATTCTATAGTGTTGGGTGTCCTTTCTTGGGAACATTCATATCATGAAAAGTGCACTAAGTTAAATTTGTTGAAATAAGGCCCTTGCTGCAATTTTGTGGGCTGAGGAAAAGTTTGGCATCTCAATGCTCCTTTATCATGTATACAATAGAGTTTGACAACGTGGTTGGTTTTACTTCAGTTTGGGGGCCTGAAGTAAGGATGGCAACAGGGCGGATTTGGAAAAATTCATCCCCGAATATCCGTTTATATATTTTTCAAAAAATCATCCCTAACCCAGATGGATTGACAGATATCCGCCCCGCCCCAATTAACCATTTATTTTCCAAAAAAAAAGAAAAATTTGTTTCTCTAACCTAGAAGAAGAGATAAATCATAAGGGAAAGAAGAAAAAAAATGCTCTTTAGATCCATCTGCCAAACTCAAGATGCACAACAACAAAAAGTAATCTCTTCTTCAGAGACTACCTCCGACAGATCTGTTGATGACTTGAGCTTATCATCCAATATACAACAAATCAACTAATCTGTCGAGAAAAAAAAAACTTAAATTATCAACAGCCCATTAGTCAACTAAATAAAATGTCCAAATTACATTTCTTAAGCATCAAATAAAAAGAGAACTTGCAATAATCGATCGATTCCCAGTCAAGTGAAGTGAGATCAGAGGAGAAATGGCACCACACGATCTCCATCGGCCCTTCAAGTGAGCCCTAATATCAGACCAGCAGAAGCGCAGAGACCTCGCCCTACTCCACCAGAACCGCAGCGACTCTCAACTCCAAGCCCGCTCTCTAGCTTCATCACTTCTCCCTCCATAACCTAAACCTAAACCTATACTAGCCCACCACCACCACCCAAGCTGAAGAAGATGATGAAGAAGCTTTGTTGGACATTTGTCGAGTCTCTAGCTCAAAGGCGCTGAAGCTCGCCAATGGTTTTTTAACCCAATAAGCTTAAAGAAATACGGAAGAGGCAAAAAACTCGGAGAGGGGAGGTGATGGCGGTTGATCCTGCGAACTTATCAAGAACCCCACCATCGAGCGGTGTCAGATCTGTGAGGTGGATCTGCTTCAGCACCTTATTAGGTTCAGGATTGAATCGATTTGACGAAAAAAAAACTTGGATTCTTGGTTAGTGTTCTTCAACTTTTTCACTTTGTTAACCAGATCTATGAAGGTGAGGGGAGAGAGTAAAGAGACGCGAGAATGAGACTTGTAAAGGCGAGGGGGGCAAAATTAGGTAAATTAATGATTTGGGTTATTTTGTAACACGTGAATATAATACGGGGGTATTTTAGTAACAATAATACATAAACGAATATCCCATGAACGAATGTTGTTTGGATATTTGTATCCGGCCCGATATCCATTTAGGTACATCCAAAACCGCCCCAAACGGAGCGGGCGGAGCGGATATCCGTGAAAATTCGCCTGACTGCCATCCCTAGATAGAAGACACATGGTCAGTGGAGAATGGAGCACTATAGACTTGACGTAGCGATGACTTAATTAGTGCATGAAAACCTTAAATCTAAAATTTGAAGTACATCAAGAAAAGGGAAAACATAAAAGTTGGAACAAGTAATAAGTTGGAACTAATTTTGTCTTCTTCTAATTTCCGTAGCTAATTTAGCAAATGTAGAACATATTTGCAAAACAATAGTCCATGTGTAAATCTTAAACAACCAAAAAACATTATGCAGCTAGTCTATATAACAACTGACTCCTACTCAAACCGTAAAAAATGGCTTGCTGCCGAGGCTAGAAAGAAAATACCTTCTTAAAACTCCAAATGCACAAAATTCATCTTCAAGTTCTCTTTCAGTCACCCTTGGATCCAGATTTCCAACATAAACGCGAGACATGTTCTTCAAATCCTACAAACTGAAAGAGCAGGTTCATATGATACTCTCAACTCTATAATTTGAGAAATTTGCTCAAGGACTTAAACCACTTATGATGTGCACTCAAAGACTTAACAAGTATGGAAAAAAATCAAACCAAAGGTAGTATATGTGTGTATAGAGGAAGGAGAGAAGGATGTTATTGATGGACGGACGTCAAACAACAAGAAGTCGTCACTACTCACTAAATCACATAGAAATACAAAAAAGGGCAAAGATAAATGGGGGATTACGTATGTCTATCTCTCTATCTCACTCGCTGAAACTCAGTGTATCATCGAAAAAGGAAGGAATATGGAATTAGATTAGGGCAACCATAATACATAGCTCGCTCAAATTCAAAACTTAAAAAAATCACACACACGCACACGTTCTAAGCTATTTTATTTTATTTTCACACAATAACAATGAGATCCGAAATCGATCTCGAGTAAAGATTACCAAACCTAACCTGTAAAACTCCACTCGCTCGCTGTTGAAACGATGCTCCTTCCCTGCCCTGTTCGGTGGATGGAGAAAACAAACCCATTCGAAACCTAGAAACTGTTTATTTATAGGCCACCCGCGAGGGAAACCATCGTCATCTTTTCGGCCTTTAATCCCAAATCGTAATCGCCAGGCCCAGGCCCAGGCCCAGGCCGGCCAATTTCTAACCCCAAAATCCAATTCTACACTTGTTATCAAATAACTGGGCCACTTTCTAATACCCCCAAAGACAAATAGCTAAGCAAAGGTCCCCTTCAATGTAATATCATACTGCAATTTCCCCAACTGGCTTTTGAAAATATATATATACACACGTATAATTTACATTTAAAATTTATTTTTGCCTCTTAATTTTATATACCAATTTGAAAATTGAAACTCAATGTCCGTGATTTCTTCATAAAACCGAATCGTCAATTCGATTTTAACCCCTAGTAGGTGAATGGAGTTGGATAAGATAATGTTTGATGGAATTTTTTTTATATATAAAACCATTAGATGTGTCTCGAGATACATACCCATTTTAAAAAACATTTGGAACCATTGATTCACCTCGATATACCAATCATCACTTGTTTGAGGCTAGCATTTTAATTTCAGCGCTTCAATCATTTATGAGAATTTTAGTTATCAAAACTTTACCAATCTGAAAGTAAACAGTCCATGCATGTTGACAACCAATCCAGGGGTTATCTGCAATACGATTTGAAATAAGGATTTACCTTTAAATATTTATTTGTTATGGGGGTATCGTAAATTAACCCTTTGACAAATAGTTGAAGCAATGGTGTCGAGAGTCATTTGTCTTTCTTTTTTTTTGTTACCTTCATCTAGAAAACTAATGAATCGAGTAAGCTTGGTTATTGGTCTTGCGAGATTTACCCCTTCCCCCGTCATCACCACCACTTCTCTACCAACACCCTTTCCTTTACTAACCGGAGCCCTTGCTCTTCCTATTCGTCATCCAAGGTCACATGCGCAAATAGGGGTGGACAAGAGATGGGATGGACCTCATCCCTATCCCATTGCGTTTATTCATAATCGGGATATGATAGACCTCATCCCAACCTCGTCCCATCCCAAACGGGTTCGGAATAAAATTGTGAAAATCTAATAGGGATAAAGTTGTATCTTGACACAATTTTTTGTTGGATCAACTAGTGTAGACTCGCATTCCATACAACATAGTAACATTATAGACAAACAAAAAATAAGTCTTGTCACTCAATAATTTAAGTATTGTAACATTCTAAACAAACAAAACAAAAAGTACATATAAACATATAAGACTACAAACATTTAAGTACTGTAACATTCAAGTACAACATACAAACACAAGTAAAATCAGCTACGCAGGAGATTACTTGTTTTACCAATTGAGCTAGAACAAAGTGAACAAATATATATTCTACATGCATAAGAGAAACATCTAAAAAGAAAGTGTCATAAAGTAGCAAGATAGAATGAAAGCAAATAGGAGAAACTTAGGCCACCATTATGGAAATAGTGAACAATGCACTATTATAGATATTTGCGTTCATATAGACCACTGCAAGGATGGTTGTTGAGTTCATATAGATATTTGCGTGTGTGAGTTGAAGTTTCAGTAGGTTCGATATGGTTTTGAAAACGTTTTGATTTAAAAAAATACAAATTTAAGGCTTTCAAATTACCTGACTGCTTTTGTGTGTTTCGTTGAATGAGACGGTGAGCAACCAATCGACCAACAAACCTTTTCGCACACAATGAATAATCTCGCAGCACACGCAGTCACTCACACCAAATCGTGCTCACAATGACTAAATCGCATATACATAGACAACCTTTTAGTTTGTTTCACGACAACCCTTTTTGTCTTGTTTCCTTAATACTTAAGAGATAGTGTGAGAGAGATTCGAGTGGGAAAAAGAGAGCATAGAGTAGTGGGAGAGGGATAATTTTTTTGAAATTATAATGGTGGTGTCAAAGAACATGTGATGGTTTGGTAAAAAAAGATGGTGGTGTTAGACATAAATGCGGAGGGTGACTCTAGTGATGGTGTCATCGTGTCGAGGTGGAAGGATACAGTGTTGAAGAAGGAAAACGGTGATGTCAAATAGTAGCAGCTTTAAAGTTTACAAGGGTACGGTAAGAAATTAGGAATGGATCATTGAACTCCAAATTTGAGATTTGAGGAGGAAAGAACCGACTTTTTTTGTTGTTAAAAAGTTGAAGAAGAAAGAAATATAGAGAAACATCAATTTTGAGAAGAGTCCCTTTCTGGGCTCTCCCTTCCCTCTCCCTGTAAAAAGAGGAGAGAGAGGAAGGTCCGTTTCCGTTAATCAACTTCAGTCAATCAAATTTCATTTGCATTGCCACCCCTCCCCGTCTCCTCTGTTTTCCCATTTTTTTGATTCGAGTGAAAACCAAACCAAAAGAGAAGAGATAGCATCCATCATCATCATGGATTCTCCCTCGTCGTCCATCGGGGGTGATTCTACACGGATTGGCACACGTTCATTATTATATGATTCATTGAGGGGTTATGGATTGTCTGGTGTTCGAGTCAATAAGGAAGATCTGAAGAGGAGGATAGCAATGCCTGAGTACATTCGTCTTGCAATGCGTGATGCCATCCTGCACAGGGACATCAATGCTGGTGTTCATTATGCTTGGGATGGCCTTGCAATGCCTCCTGAGGCACCCATGGTTGTCTTTGTTAATTCTAAGAGCGGTGGTCGACTCGGCTCCGTTCTCAAAGGCAGGCTTCAAGAATTGATGGGTCAGGAACAGGTAATAATAATGCCAATGCTAATCTTATGCATGCTCCATTTCTTAATTTCCTTGGATCAATAGGCATTATTATCATTTGTGCTCATGTTATAAAACAATGCTTAACACACACAAAGCTCCTTTCTATTACAGATTTTTATAGATTCAATTTATGGATCAGCCATTACGGTTTATATTACTTTATACTTTATGTTACACCTTTTTATCCGTCAAAAAACAAAAAAAAAAAACAGCGGATTCATTATCATCACTTTCTCCAGAGTTAATTTGCAAAGATCAAATTAGGGTAATTAGAAAGGACAGAGAAGCAAAAGGTGATCCACAGATTCCCAGTCTGAGAAACAAAAAAGACGTGCATATACAATGGTGCACAGTTTTTATTTCTAAGGTTGTCTTCAGTTAAATTTTTTTATGAATCATAGTTGGCACAAATAATGACACCCTAATTGGAGCATGATCTTCTTAAATAGATTTAGGACTATGTAGCAACACTATATGGGGTGCGTTAGGGACACATTCATTTTATTACAAAATACTTTTTCAACAATAAATTTTGAATTATTAGTCACATTCATTCATTTTTAGAATTGCTACTCATGTACTACTAACCATGGTTCAAAAAAAGTCGTGATGCTACAATTTGAGACTTGCCTCAGTACGAGACTTACAGTTAACGAACTAAGGCTTACGCCTCATAGGGTTTTCAACAATTGATTAAATTGATGCAAAAGATTGTTAATAAATCATATACTGATTGTGTGAGGCTTAACGCATCATGCCTCAGTTCCCGATTAAGGTATTTTAAACCTTGCTACTAACTTGCCATAATATGCATGTAACATTTGTAAAGAATTGAAAATCTGATCTAAGCATCAAGTGTCTGAGAGTATCCGTGAGTGTCGACACGCATATCCGGCATGATAAGTGCGGGACACACTTATTTTTGTATAATAGTGTGATGTTGTTACATTGGTTTAGGATTACAATAGAATGCAAGGGGTGGCAAGATTTGGGTTCTGACTATAAAAAGAATGAAGCGAAGCCGGTGATGAAGAATTTACCTGATTTGTCATCAATCCAGCTACAAGAATCTTCATTCAAAGAGTTTCAGACAGGCCTTCAATCATGTCTAAAACAGGGAAAAACTATCAAACTTATTATTATTTGTATATTGAAATTCCTAGTATTTATTTATTGATTTGTTTCTCCTGTTACTTGTATACCTATTGCTCCTAGATACTTGTCTTATTTTCTTTAACTTTTACCTATGTTACAAGGACACCTCATTCTAAAAATAAGTTGTAGTATCGGACACACGTGTTGGACACTCCTTTATTCGCCGTGTTCATATATCATCGACCCTTTCACATTATGGTTCTAAAGATTTTCATTTCTTTAGAAAATTTAGGAGTACATTATAGCAATTAGTAATGTTCTTAGAAAAGGAAAAAAAACACTTAGTAATATGTAGCAGTAGTCATCTAAATTATGCGTAACAAATATAAATAGGGATGTCATGCATCAAATATTTTTATCTGTTATTATAATATGTAAACTTGCTAACTTAAACACTTTAACTATCTGTCACCAGAGTATCATACAGCCTTTTATAAACTTTGAAGTTTATAGTTTTGATGCTTTAGTCCTCGTTGTATGGTTAAAGTGCATGCTATTTTATATCCCAAAGCTAAGCATATAAAATGTGCAATGTTCTGAATATGAATGTGTAATGCAGGTTTTTGATCTTTCAGTTGTGAAGCCTCTTGAATTTGTCAACTATGGATTAGGTTGCTTAGAGAATATGGCAAGTTATGGGGACCACATTGCAAGAGAGATCCGTGAGAAGCTGAGAGTGATGGTATGTTAGCTTTAATCCATTTTTATTATCATTGGCTTTACCTTTACGTTTTTTTTTCCTCGCTATATTATATGTATTGTGGATAAGCTGTGGTAGAACCCATGAAGTACAACACTTATATGTATTTTGAGTCAATTAGTTGAGTCATCCAGTTTAGCTTCTATGGTAGGAAGCAAAGACGCATCGTTGGGTTTTGTCCGACATTCAACACAAGTGACTTTAGATTGGCAGTGCCTCGAGACACTTCTTTGATACTCCCCCAGAAGCGTTTTATGTATTGGAGTGAAAATAAAAAGAATGACAATAATATTGGACATGATATATATCGGGTTGGACATGATATATATTGGTTCAACAGACTCAATTTCCTAACATCCACTCCCTTGATTCAGCCGATCTAATGGAAGACATTAAAGCTAAATTGATCCTATTTCCTTGCATGTGTGTATCTTGTTAGGCTGTGCATGTTAGGTTCCATTTAAAACTGACTCTTTGCAATATACAAACCTTGAGGTTAGTGGTTCAGCTGAATATTTGTGCCTTTCTCTGAGGATGATGTATGTGAGATCATCATATGTCAAATTGATGCACGTAATTGGTGTGAGCTCTTGATTAGATTAAATTTGTCTTGTGAATAATTGAAAATGTACTGGGCAGGTTGCAGGAGGTGATGGTACTGTGGGTTGGGTACTAGGAAGTCTGGCAGAGCTTTATATGCAAAACCGAGAGCCCGTTCCTCCAACAGGAATCATTCCACTCGGTACCGGAAATGATCTGTCTAGAAGTTTTGGTTGGGTGAGAGTTAATACAAATATAATTTCTCCATTTGCCGTTTCCGTCTGGATTTAGCATTAATCCATTTTTTGAGATGTTTTCTTCAGGGGGTTCATTTCCTTTTGCATGGAAGTCTGCTGTCAAGAGATCTCTGTATAGGTCTATTACAGGTTCAATTTGCCGGCTAGACAGGCAAGTGTTTTTAATTGGTACAGTATGGCAGACTCATGCTTCCTACTAAATTACAAAATATAATGAATGCACATATCCTCTATTTGTTCCTGACTCCGGAGTTGTATTGAACTGCTGACTTTGTGAACACAAGCAAGGAATGTGTTTTCGCGAAATTTTCGTTTTTTTGAAATACGAAACGAAAAATGGCGAAATGCCAAGTTACATATTTTCGACGAATTTTTTTCGTTAAATTTCGTTTTTTTTGACAAAAACACAAAAAAAAAACAGCTAAGAAAATGCCAATTTTTCGACGAAAATTTTCAACCAAAATCTTCCTCTCTGGTCTTCCTCTTCCATCTCTGATCTTTGATCAATGCAGTGCTCTAGTCTTCCTTTCCCACTGATGCAGTGCTCCAACTAAGCTCTTCTTCGCCGATCGACTAATCTTTTCCCTGTTAGCCCCATCTCTGTCATCTGTGGGTTGGCGTGGATATCCAATATCTGGAACTAGAGCTATATTGTTCATGTGTAGTTGCAGAGAGTCTAAAAGAGAGAGCCACTTAACCCTTGAGCATATCAATGAACCACAACTTGAGATGAAAGTAGAAGGTTGTGGGTCCCTTAAATATTCAATGCCCTCAACCATCTAGTGCTTTTGTTCAACTTGTTGAAGGAAAGAGAAGATTTGTTCTGGAGAGATCAATAGATGTGAAGAGGTATTGTTAGCTTGAAGAGGATGTTATCCATCCTTGTGAGCATTCTCATGAGCTTAGATGAACTCATCAAAACAAAACAAAGAAAAGGCAAGAAGAGTAATGGAAAAAGCTTTAACTGATTTTTTTTAAAAAGACAACACGGTCACTCACGTGACTTTCAATTAATGTCATGTATAATGCCCCCTATTCTCCTTGTGTTTGGATCAACACAATTTGTTT
Source organism: Berberis thunbergii (assembly GCA_003290165.1). NCBI lineage: Eukaryota > Viridiplantae > Streptophyta > Magnoliopsida > Ranunculales > Berberidaceae > Berberis > Berberis thunbergii. The sequence goes on along the minus strand of QNQO01002187.1, from coordinate 74,593 downwards.
AATAGGTTTATTTATTTACATTTTTTTAAATATTTCATATATTCTCAAAATTTATTATATATGACTATGTTTTATGTATTTTTGAAATTTTTACGTTTTTTTCATTACACATTGAAATATTTCTTAAAATTAAAAAAACGAAATTAACTCGAAAAACGAAATCACAATCCTTGAACATAAGATGGTCTCTCAAACTTTATAATGATAGTACTACCAACGTGGAATCATTTTCTTGATTGCAATACATTTGCTTAACCTTTCCAATATTGTGATCATCTTCCTTATTCCATTCCATCCTCCATTTATACTCCCATGGGGTTGATTTTTTTTTCAATAATTCCTTCTAGCAACTGTTTCAAGTTTTGCTAGTACTTTCCTCCATAGGATCCTGAATCCTGATGTAAATGGTTGCTAAAGATTAATTTGACTCGAAGCAAAGAAGAAAAGGAACTAATAAAGCCAAACTGGTCTAAAACAATTGTATAAAAATGAAAGATGAACATAAATGTTAATTTTTTTCCCTTTTTTTTTAATGATGAAATAAATATAAAGGTAGTCAAATCTATAATTATGGTAGTTCTTAGTAAAATTAAATAAGAGTTCAGGTTATAATAAGCCAACACTTAGCAACTTAATTAAACAAACTGGATTTACTGCGAGTTTTATGGAAACAGGGAATTCCTGTTTCTCTTTCTCCCACCTAGTTATTTTCACTTTTCACATCCATCTTGCTTTTAGATATAGCTTTCTGATCACTTCCTTGTTTGCTTTATTATTATTATTTATTATTTATTATTTTTTTTAATTTTCATGCAGCTGGCAAGTTATGTTCTCCATGCAAGCAGGAGAAACTGTAGAGTTGCCCCATTCTCTGAGGCATGTGGAAGAGTGCGCTCTATCTCAGGTTGAATTTGGTTATTTCAATTTTTTCTATTTCAGTAAGTTGACTTTGTCTCTAGTATAGGTTTCTGATACTTGACATTTCAATACAAGGTGCAGAGATGTGCTATTAAGCTTAATGTTTTAAACCATATCTTTAAAGAGAAACTGCCAACATAACCATTGTTGCTCAGCCCAATCTTTATACCCATTAATGTGAGTCACAATTGCATCCGTGTAGTAACTGGGTAAGGATGACTTCAAGGATTGTGGAGTGTCACTTTGGCGCTAGCAGTAGTAGATGTTGAAAAGACTAAATTAGAAGCGCAAAAAAAAAAAAAACAGATGTAACTTAAAGAGTGTCTTTCCTTGTCAAGAAGTTTCTATAATCATTGGAAGAAGTGAATGAGCCCATCCCACTTTTGAAGAAATATTTCACTCTAAACTGACAATACCAACAATCCTTCCTCTCCTCAATGATAATCATGTTTGATTTGGTAAACAAGCAATTTGCTTCATCTTACAATAAAGGAAACCAGAAGTTCCCCAATAATAAGACATTATGCATCATCAGGATATTTAACCAATACAAACAATTTGCTTCATCAATCTCTCAGTCATGAAGTGCATTATGAAGTTGAAGATTTAACTGGATATGCCTTCCATGATGCAATCAAAATCACTAGTGGTCTCCCTCTTGTAATGGATAATCATGCATCCTTTGGGAAGGCCTCTTTAGAGGTTTATTTTCCAAACCAAAGCGTTATTTGGTCTATTCTCTCCTATTTTGGCTTGATAGCGTGTTGGAATGAATCTTTACATCAGAGATACTCCTCCATATGGTAACCCCATAAAAGATGGATGGATATTTAGGGGTCCATTTTTTCAAGTACTTGCAGGTGCAATTTTTCTTTAAAGACTATTCTTCTCAAACTTGAATCTTCAAACCCACTCGTTAGAGCTTTCCATTTGTAGTTTTTTCTTGCCGTTTCTCACAATCCAAGTGGAGTGACATACTCAAGGGAGAGCCATTTTGTATCAGAAGTTTTCCCTGACAAATGCAAATAAAGTCCTGACTTATTCAAGACCAAAGGTTTTGGAGATGTATTTGAGGTACAGCCTTGTTAGCATTCTTTTTTGCGAATGTTTTGTTCCATCTTTCCCCCTGATTAGACACAGCATTTTGTGACTTAGGATTCCACAATTTCGCAGGATCCTTTATTAAGATAGCAGACGCCATTATATTGCACGCGCCTCATCTTCTTTAAGATGAAGGGTTGGTCTTGTATTTATATTATTTCGGAAATTGTATAAATACCTAGACTCACACTTGTCAACAAGGTCACTTTGACTATTCAAATGTTGATATTATGAGATGACAAATGCTTGCTGAGGTTCAGTAATCTATCATTGTATGTTTCCTTGCTTTAGGATAGGCCCCTTGGAAGCATTCTTGTTTTCTGAATCCTTGTATCATCATCCATTTGTGGAATCCTTTGAAAGTTGTTGCTATACTGTAGTCCACGTTGTTAGCATAATCCAAACCACCATTCTAGTTGGAGGTTAGCATACCTGATTTACATTGAAAAGTTAAACTAGAAATGCCTTGAATAATTTATCTCACTAATAAAAAAAATCCATTTACCCTATTAGCACAAGAGACCAACTCAATTTACCCTTTTTTTTAACTTTTTTATTTTCAGTTATAAACTTTTGTTAGTAATTCATTTTACTTGTAGATCAATATTACTATGTACAATTTAATACATTTTTATAATATACTTGTAATATTTACAAAGAAGTGGAACTTCTGAAATATATATAATATACTCATAATGTTTACAAAGAATTGAAACTTCTGAAAGATATATAAAGAGTTGTCTAAGCATGGGTGTTCATTGAAGTGTCAAATCAGGTGTGAGTGTTAGAGTGTCCATAATGTATGGACATGAGATTTGTGAAATATATGATCTTGTGATATAGGTAATGTTCAGAGATTTACAAGTTCTCTGATGAGGTTTCTATAAACATTAATAAAATCACTAGGACATGGTAAATTGCTTTATGAATTGGCTTCTTATTAACATGATTTGTGTTATTATTTATTTTCTTTCTTGTCACTCAAAGCTTTGGCAGTCGAGTTTATTTTGTCTCTATTATAGGATATGGATGTCGCAAGGGTGTTTGCCGTTAAACCAGCTTGCTATGAAGGCGTGTTTTATAATTATTTTAGCATAGGTACGTCCCTTGTTTTAAATATTGTTATTTCCAGGAAATACAAATTTTAAATCAATGGTAGAGCTTCATCCCTATCTTATGCATATAGTTCAAGCATCTTTAGTAACACTGCTGTTTTTTTTTTAGTTATTCCTTTATATCTAGCCTTTTGTGATGATTCATTGCATTACAATTGTTTTCTTAAGGAATGGATGCCCAAGTTGCCTATGGATTCCACCATTTACGAGATGAAAAACCGTACTTAGCGCAAGGTCCAATTGCAAATAAGGTATCATCAGATGATACTTTACTTATTCTAACATGTTTATAGATTACTTATAATGCTTTCATTCATGTGCCATAAGTTATAGACTGTAACATAGTATTGTATGTGCAGTGAAATACTTTGATTTTACACATGCATACACACCAAATAAATGGTCAAATAAAGTATGGATCAAGTAACCAAAAGTACATTACATAAGGCGTGAGGGAAAAAAAAAGGTTACTGACTTATGGTAACCGAAGGTTAGGCCTATAGATGCACCTACAACAGTGTAGTTGCACCACCACTTCCTCCCCAGGCTTAGATGTTTATGGAAAGAACATCTAGTCCCTGATTTACTGGAATCTGGGTTGCACGAACACAGGGATACGACACATGCATACACACACCAAATAAATGGTCAAATGAAGTATGGATGAAGTAACCAAAAGTACATTAGGGAAAAAAGGGTTACTGACTTACGAGAACCGACGGTTAGGCCTATAGATACACCTACAGGCTACAACAGTGTAGGTGCACCCCCTTTTCCTTCCCAGGCTTAGATGTTTATGGAAAGAACATCTAGTCCCCAATTTGCTGGAACCTGGGCTGCACGAACACAGGGGCGACAAACTTCAAAAAACTAGGATACTGGTATAGGTGGGATACGATATTAAAATAATATATTTAAGTATATATTTTGAATAATTAGAAGTATAGTAATATAATCAATGAATCACAAACGATAAAGTCTTAACCATTTCATTAGTAAAACAAATAATCTCAAACACCAAACTCTGAGATCATGAATTTGTTAATCAATAAGCATCATAGCTCATAAACATGCACATCTAGCATCATAAATTCATAAATCATAATGCTAACAATAGCACAAATCATAAGACTCAAACCCATAAGCAAATAGACAAAAAAAAGAAAACAAAAACGGATCGGGACCGCGTCATATGCATATCTTGGCCGTATCCTGGTCGTTGACTTCATTGACCCTATTGGAATTTCATTGACTGTATCTGAGGCATATTAGAGCCATATCCATATCCGATATGTATCTGGTGTGGATACGATCAATTCTTTGAAGTATTGGTGCTACTAGGCTTGAACTCAATCTCAATATGCATATGACCTGGAAGGCTGGAACCCATTCCTTTACCTAAGCTGGTCCATTGGGCGAAATCTTCTCAAGATCTTCTTTATGTGAAAATTGACTTGACACTTTTTTCTTAGGGAAGTGGCGATAGACTAGTTTTAGTTTCTTGTTCCATTAACGTGGTTTTGTGTGCATAGTTGCAACTTTAGAACTGTGATAGCCATGTTAATCACGAATCTGTACACCTAGAGATATACAATTCAACTGAATGCTCTCTTTTTGCAGCTGATCTACTCTGGATATAGTTGCACACAGGGGTGGTTTTGCACACCTTGCATAAGTGATCCAAGTCTAAGGTTAGACATTTCCTAACTTATCGTCGCAATGATATATTTTTGTTGGCGGTTAATAATTCTTACAGAAAGCTGATTTTTCCGTTTTTTGAACTTTTCTCTGATTTTGATCTTGTACAATTTCATATTCTCGTACCTCGTAAACTTACTTATTTCCTTGAAGTGCTTTGGTGAATTTCCATCATAGGATTAGTTTTTGCTTAACGGTAACCTTAGTTTTGGGTGGGAACCAATTACTTAATGTCTATTCTTTTTGTCTCTTTATATATTTTTTCTGTTGCAACAGTTAGTCTCTATTCTCTCTTTAGGGGATTTTTTTTTTGTGCTATATATGCTCATCTCATGACTCACGCCAACTATAAAGGGTCCAGATTTCAGGACTCTTTGTTTTATGGTGGTCCATTATGAGCGATCAATAATCCTTTGTTATTCTAATCGGGTTGTTTGGCCCTTGTAAATAGCTTACTTCTCAATAAAATTTGAATCTTCCTAAAAAAAAGAATATATATTTATATATATGTATAGTGGGATCCGAGGACAAAGATTTTTGACAATGAAAGTACATGTGTCTACTTCACCCACCTACTATATAGGATCCCACACAATGTCTATGTATGTGTTTGTGTGTATTTGCTTAATGAAGCATCATCAATATTTTTTGTTACCTTCTTTTATTTTTGCATGGCAAAACCATTATTTTCACCGTCTCTGCTATTACAATGTGATATACTTGCACTTAGCTCATCAACTTCTTAATCTGGATAATGATGTATGTCTAGCAGTCAGTTGAACCCCATGTACACAGAGATGTACTCGATTCTAAATGTGCATGATTTCTTATGAAAAGCAAACATAATTTTATGACATCATAATGCATATAGAAGTTTAGTTCTGATGTGCAATAGTTTCTGTCTTTGCTTTTATTTTGAGTGGTTTGTGTTTGATCCTTATTGTGTTGTTGGTTTTCTTGCTTTTGGTTGTATTAACTGGCACATAGTTGTATTTCCAGTGCTTTATCGAAAATATTGATCTTCTCCATAAGGATATGCTTTGCATCTATTACAATGTTCAACACATTTTTGAGGATACTCTCATTCACGAATAATGATATTTCCCATGTTATTTTTATTATTTAGATTTTGAAAAATGTTAAGTTTCATTCAGTACATATTAATATGTCAAGAACATTAATACGTGCAGGGGACTGAAGAATATCTTACAGATGCATATTAAAAGGGTCAATTGCTCAGAGTGGGTGCAAATTAAAATACCCTCCAGGTAGGTCTCAGTTGATCTCATGAATTTTGTGCTGCATCGAGTAGCTGAGATATTCGTTTGCTTCTTTCTGCTACATATCGGGTTTACTAGTTCATTTGTTATCTGCAATCCTACATGTATTATGGAACTGTGTTTCTTTCCAACTCTTTGCTTTTTCTCTTAATCTTTTTTTGTTTCTTTCTATGCTTTGTTCTGGGCTGGATTTTGAACCTGTGTGAAGCACTTACTTTCACTAAATCTCCTACAGAATCAGAACTTTTGTGTCAAACACACAGAATCTTCAATTTCTTCCTAAATCACCCTTGGAAGAAAGCTATAAAAAAAGGAGATCAGTTCTTTTATATGGGTGACTTAGGAATTTAAACTTTCAGGTGAAATTTTTGGTTTTGTGGCTTGTTACTTGTGGTTATGTTTTCTTTTCTGACTAGTATTTTTATCTTTTTTTCTCGCTCTCTAAGGTCGTGTTTGGTTGAAATTCTGCAAAATGGCAAAAAATGTGTGGGAAGTTGATGACCTTCAATACATGTTTTCTCTGAAAATTATGGAAAAACTTGGGGGAGGGGGTATTTCACCATTGAAAACTCCAAAAACATTGTTGTGTTCAATTTTTTTATTTGTTTTAGAAATTGGCACATTTAAGGACAAAAAAAAAATTTCACTACCCTGGTTTTCATTTACACTGCCTATTTAGGACTCACCTGGTTTTCATTTACACTTGATGATATTATATACACATTACTAAAAGAAAACTTTATCATTTGAGTTCCATTTGAGCTGGAATTTTGAGGAAAATTAAAGATTCTCATTTGAAATGTCTTAATGTTTCAACCCGTTTCGAAACACATGCTTCGATTTACGTCTTAATATGTGAAAAGATGGATTTCTCTATCATAATCAAGAAGTGAGCGGGGCTCAACTGGGGGCAAGATAGGCCTGCCAGAGGCTAGCCAACGCCCATTGTTTAGGACCACCCGAAAGGATAGTCCTTAAACACCCACAAAGACCATTTATCAAGATATTTAATTGTGTGGATCTAAACACGTATCTTGAGGAACAATGTCGAAATTGGCTGAAACTTTAGATGTTGGTTCTATCTTAATCCACGTTATTTCTATGTTAATCTATAATTCCCTAAAATTTTGAGCTCAAACAAATCAAAAAATAATTTTTTTAGTTTAGTAGTGTCCTTTAAATGGATAGTCAATATATATATTTCTCGTCCTATTTTCCATGAAGTTTTTTATCCCTTTAATCAAATGCACAATTCTTGTTATTATATTTATATATATATTATATGCATTTTGCTTCGGACTGGCTTATCGGATGAGGTTTCAATGTCGATTTTTGAATCAATATCCAAATCAAATGGTGAGCACACTGTCAATGATTGGCTATTAATTTCTATTATTTGTTATTTCCATAAGTGGGCTTGGACCACAACTAAAGTTAAGGCTTTGATTTTGAATTAGTATTAGGAACTTAGGGATTTCTATTTCTAGTTTTTCCTTCTCGAATTAGAAATTAGGTTGCTTATTTTCAAGTATTTGCTTTTATAAATATTGAATTTTGCCAATGTATTACAGTTTCGAGATTAGAGAATTTTTAATTGAGATTTGAAGCTTTGTCAATCAAGTCTCGAGTATTTGATTTGTTTGCTCCCGCTAACCCATCACATTATAAATAGAAACTTTATACAAACCGTATGGAGGAATTGTATAAATACAAATTATATTCCACATCCATCATGTTTCTTAGCTGCGACTCTGTGTCCAACAAGTAGTGGATACTTCCATGGCAGCTATTTCAAGGTATCCATGCTTTGGAGTCTATATGATATGAGTGGTGCTGACTTGCATTTCAGGCAGTGATGTGTATTGTATAAAGGTGGATCACAGAATTGTTTGTTTGTGCTAGTATCTATGCAACAGGGTGAAATAGAAAATACAGCTGGTAATGAAGGAATGAGAATGGTGGTGAAGCTTGGAAGGTGTGAAATAAAATGGACGAAAGAATAAGAGTGTAAGACTGGCATTTAGATAACCATAAAGATATCAAGAATTTAACTGCTGGAGTCAAAAGAGTCGTTAAATTGATTATGGACAGATTATGTACTATACAACACATAATGGCATTTGTATCAAACTGCATGCTAAGGTTCTGTTGGGTATCAACATGCATCCTGTTCTGTACCTCCACCTTATATACCAAATCCTTTGCATCGCTGGATATAGAATAGCTTGATTTTTGTGAGGAATATTTAGATTTGTTCCACAAAAATTTAACTTACTTCAATATTTTTAGTCTGATAGATGAGTGGAGGAATAATTCTAGATTGTCATTATTTTTACCCTTAGGGTGTGTTTGATTTTTGTTTTCCCTAGAAAATCACAAAATAGTGGAAGCATAGTGGATGAGAGCAAGATAGATGGGAGTGAGCTTCTACGGTTCTACCAATGGATTGTGATTTCGTATAATCTTGCAAAATTTACTTTTATTTTTTTTTTCTATACGAAAAGAAAACTTATGAATTTAAAATCTCAATTTTTTGTTAATAATTGCGATAAATTTACGAAATTTTTGACAATATTTTCGATAAATTCGCGGAATCAGTCTTCTTCTTCCTCAAGTGTTCTTCCTCCTGCTCCATCGATCTGGATTTGGATTTATAGGAGATCGAGAAATGCAGGATAGATCAACTTCGAGAATCTCTTTCAATCAGAAACCAGAGAGGAATCTAGAGATTTTCGTGAATGAGAGGTTGTCTTCCAACTTCGAATGGAGGATTCAGCCAGGGGCGAATCTACTAAGGGGTCAGGGGGGGTACTGCCCCCCCTCAAGTTTCAAAATATATTTAATAAACATTTAGCCTTATAAAAAAATCGATTATATAGTGTATAATACAATATACAATTGTTCATTCAATTATTTCTAGATGTCTTAGTCGATGCAGTGGTTAAATGTTTAATATTTTTAGTAAACGACCTGAGTTCGATACTCTTGGATTGCAAGATTTTTTTATGGCTATTAACTATACATTTATATGTCTATTGATAATTACTATTCTCTATTATTGTTACTCACCTAATTTTTTATTTTTAGTGCAATTTTATTAGTAATTGCAAACATTAAAAAAAATTTGTCTAGTATAAATACTTATTTTCAGTTTTCTTGGAGCATATGGTTTTTTTTTATGGCTATTGACAATTCTTATTTTTGTCATTGTGACTTGTTCCTTACATTTTTTTTTAATTTTCAATGCAAATTTATATGTAATTGCAAACATTAAAAAAATAAATTGTTTGTTCACAAGTCGTGTAAAACCTCCAAAAAAATATTTAAAATAATAACTATATAATTAATGAAAATATATACAATTAGCCAACTTATACAAAATTCGAGGCTCATATAAACCATTTTATTCTATGAAATTGTATGAGGATCTTATTATGTTCGCAAATTTCAGATTTTTTAAACTTCAACTAGATACGTATCCTAATTATTTTGTGATTTTAGTTATATATTATAGTTATATACTTGCTAAGGTTATCGATATTGTGACCTTATTTTGGCTTAAATTTGGACTACACTGGATTCAATTTGGTATATGCAATGTACTTTTGATAGTTGTATTTTTTTATTAGTTACTAGCTCGGGTAAGAAATTTTTTTTAGCTCCGCCCTTGATAACTACTATTATGAACTAATAATTATTTGTCATTTCGCCCCCCTCTTGACTAAAATCCTGGATCCGCCATTGGATTCAGCCATGTACATCGTTTCTATGACTTTTGATTAGACGATTCGAAGAAGAAAGACTTTGACTCTAATCAATGAAGATGAGGTGCTCGAGCTGAAATCGAGTGTAACTGAAGAGGACACTCAAAACCCTAGGACATTTAGGTCGATTTGGTGTTTTCATTTTGAGTACGTGAAATGGAGAGGGATTGAGTTTTCGATCGAATGAGAGAGGAGGTAAATATTTATAAATAAAAAACTATTATTGTTTTTTCCAACAAAAGTTGATTTTGTTAGTAAAAACACACACCTTTACAGACGAAAATGCATTTTCATTGAAAAAAATGTTATTGCTTGCATTTTTTTACACATTTCATATAGCCTCAAAATTTATTATATATTATTTTATGTATCCTCGAAAAGTTTACGTTTTTTCTTTACACTGAAATATATTTCGAAAATTTTCTTAAACTCTGAAAACCATTAAACGAAATCACAATCCTTGCTTCTACCACACCTTGTCCCAAAATCATCGAAAAAAAATTTCTAGGAGGGGCTAAGAATATTTCTCCAAGGAAAACTCGAGAAACATAGAAGGTGATTTTCTATTATGGAATGAAAAATTTCTCACTTTTTATCCCTTCTCCACTATTTTTATGGTATTCCATGGAAAAAAAAACCCTTAGTTTAAGGGTGATTAGATGGAGCCATACATGTAACAAGGTAAGGCTTTTCTGGACGTGATCTATATAATTGAAGAAATCACTCATAAAAAACTGCAGACCAAGAAATTTCTAATTTTGTTCATGTAAAGGACTCCCGAGTTAAGAAACTAGATGCATATTATTCCTTCTAAACTTATATACATAATACAACAAATGGATCTTTTTGTGTAGGAGTGCAATCAGGCCTGGCTAAAAACCAAAATTTTTATAGGAGAGCAAACACCTTTAAAGCAAATCTCCTTTTGTTTTATGGAAAATTATTTTTTGGAATGTTTATTTTCTATAAAATTTATAGTTATTTCACATAAAACACCACCGCCATCACCAAACCACTACTAAAACCACCAAATTACAACTACCCACCACCACTGTAGCACAACCACCGCCGCCACCGTCAAAGCAAACCTTACTTCGCACTGCGCCACCCCCGGCTGCCGCAGCCGTCACAATGCCTTATGACCACAACCGCTACCACCAAATCAACTACAAAAACAACCACCACAGTCAGCCCAATTGCTATCACACAAGACAAATATTTGATGATATGAAAAATTAACTTCCACGACACAATCGGAAAAAAATTCTTGAAAATTTATTTTGAGAATCTTTTTTCCTTGTACATTTATTTTCCGCTAAATTAACATGCCTAAGTGGTTTTCTTACATATAATTCAATAATAGAAATTGTCTAGCAAGTTCAAATGTTTCTCTTTATGCATGTTGAGTGTTTTCAGAATGAATGTTTGTTACGAATTCACATGTTTATTTTGGGTTTTGTTTCAGTTTAGAAGTTTTGAGCTCTTCTTGTTTTTTCCTACCTGTGGGGGGGGATGCTTTTCTTGCATGTATTTCAGATCTTCTTTCTTCAGAGTCTTTAAAGTAGCAAAGTTTTGCTGGAATTGTCTACTCAATGAATTGAATTCTTGACTGACCACCTTTTTTTTTATTTTTTATTTTTTTTGTTCCTTTTGTCTTTCAGTGTGAGGGCAATAGTTGTTTTAAATCTTCATCACTATGGAAGTGGAAGGAACCCATGGGGTAACCTTCGGCCATCTTATTTGGAAAAGGTATGGTTTCATGTATACATGAGATCTGACTTGAACCAATAATGCTTATACATAAATATCATTGTGATGTCCTCTCCTCTGTTTATGTTGGTTGCTATAACATATGCTTTTTGTTAGTAACCTGTATTTAAATTCCTTTAGCTTTTTCTTCATAATAGTATTAGTCTAGAGTTTTAGGAAAGAAATTTTTTTTAAGAGAGATGTATTTAACAGGATTTGACCATACAAACAAAATTTGTCTCTCAATAAGCACCACTAAAGAGATTTTTCATATTTCATTTTCAAGAAATGCTAAAATTTTATGCCAACCATGGGGATTTTCCCCTTCAAGAATTGTATAATACAATAATAGTATATATGTTCAAGAATAATGAACTGGATTTCAAAATTATATTTATAAGTTTCATATCGAAGATATAGAAGATGACATCGAATGAAGTGATCTTTTGTGAGAGCAATCAGCCAAAACTCTATTCCATTGCCCCCCCTGCGCGTCCTTTTGTATACACATAAATGAACATACAGAAATGCAAAAACAGCAGCCTGTTGTTCTAAAGCCTATTTGACCCGAAAACGATCAATCTAGCCATGAGCAGGTTAAAGAGAGCTCTAACAGGCCTTGGAGGACCGAAACCACGTATGTGGCAAAATACGGGAATCATTAAGTCTGCGTGTGAAAGTATCATGCTCTTCATGGATCTAGGAGTTCATAGGAATAATGGTTGGCCATTGCCTAGTGGAAAGAGAAGTCCTTGAAATTGCTTGAAACCATGGCCATGACTCTGTCTTGTACACAACCCAAAATTCTAGGTGTGATGTAACTGATATTGTTGGCAAGTAATTGTTGGATTTATAACTCCATCCATATTGAAGTACTTTTGGGACAAATATGTGAATAGTATAGAGCTTGTCTAACTACTTAAATGTAAATTAAGAATTGACAGAAAAAAACCCATATTATTTACTATATGGGCTGAAGTTTCCTAGTTAGTAGGAAGAAGTTATAAGGTTAGGTTGCTTTCTAGGAAAGTCAATAAAATTTGGAGTTTTAGATGCTCACAAATTTTAGCAGTTTTGAAGATGATCCAGTGAGATATATGGGATTTCTTATCTTGCTTCACTTTGGCAGATAAATATACTGTAAGACTAGAGGTATACTTGGAATTCTCCAACTAAATTCAAATACCATTGTATTTTGATATGGATGGATGACTCGATTGATAGGACTGAAAACTATTTAAATCACATGTGTAATGAAATTTATAAAACGCAATTCTTGATATTGATGCAACTTCAAAGCTATAGAAGACGAGACTATGGTTTGTTGTTAATCTGGTAAAATCCTCATAAAGTGGAAAGCTTCCCTTCATAGGCAAATGGATCCATTCCAGACAAAAAATTACGGTTGTTCCGAAATCTTACTCCATTAGTATGGCTTCAAGTACTCCAACATAGACCTTTAGGTCCGCTCTTCAATCCCGATGTTAACAATCCTCCTCGAATATATTCTTCTTCAGCACCAATGATGATACTACTCTCTCAAACCTCTTAAAAGCTCACTAAACGAACACGGAATATTCTCCGTCGCCCTAGCTAACCCTAAGGAGGATATCTAAACAAGGGTACCTCAAAAGGAAATGTGAAAAGAGACTAACACTAAAATCGATTGTACAAAATGATTTATGGGTTTTGATAGGTTGAGAGACTTTTGATAAACTGGCTAGGACCCATTTGACTTGAAAATACTGAATCATTTTGATAGGAGATAATTCTCCACCAATTTGGAAAACATGGAAGTATGGAACTTACCTAGAAGTTGTTGTCCATTTTCATAGCCACTTGTCCCAGTGGGAATATTGTGCAAAATAAAAGCTATCACGTTGTTTAAAAACATGGAAGTTGATGTCTTATTAGCTAATACTTGGGAGCCCTGAATATTGGCTAGGGTCATTTTGAGGGACTCCCCCCCACCCTCACCATAATAGCGCAATTAGGGTCATACCCCATATATATATTTTTATTTATTTATTTATTTATTTATTTTTTGAAAGGCAAACATGGTTTTTAAAGGATCCCAGAACCCATAAAGATGCCGCAAGCTGGGTTTGAACCCATGACCTAGTGGTACCATCCGTCAAGCTCTAACTGTTGAGTTGTCATGCCATTGGCAATCATACCCCATATTAATAAATATTAGAGGATCCCCTCACTTTTTGGTTGTTATGTTTTGCATGTGTCGTGCACGTGCCTCCCTCCTATTTTCATTACCCACATCTTGTGATGTGTAGGTGTATAAAATGTATCTTGATGACAATATTGAGAGTTCAAATAAAAAATCCCTCATTTCATCTTCTTAATCCACCACTTTTGAACTTGAACCACCACCATCATCCTCTCACCCCCACCTCCATCACCGTCCACCTCCACATCATTGATGGAATCACCAACTCGCCTCACCACTGTCATCCCTCTCACTTGTCGACTCTTGGGCATCTGTCATGCCCCGACCTTACAACATCACAACCCCCAACCCCATCCACCTCTAACTCCAACTCCAACTGAACCACCACCACACTCAACCACCAACAACTTCAATTGAATCAAACCCATCACCATCACCACCATACATCATCACCACCCTTCAATCAATCAACCTACCTACACCTTCAATTGAATCAAACCCACACTCATTTACAAATTCCTTAGAAGTTGTTCCAATGAATGGTGCGAAATGGGGGGGGGGGGTATCACTAATATTTTATATAACAGTAGCAGTAGGGAGGGATTATTTATTTATATTAACAACAGGGGGAGGGGGAATAGATCTAATATTATGGTTATGTTTACTTTTACTACCTTTGCCATGTCTTGTGCTAGTTATGTTATGACAATACAAGTTGGTGGTGGTGGTTTATTTCAGTTTGATTAAAGTGAAGTTGGGGATGAATTCTAAATTGGACTTGGTTAAACTCAATTAGGAGGTATTCAGTGGGTTAGACTGATTCAACTGAAGGTGGTGGGATTGAATTAATTGAATGTGTTGGTGACGGGGGTGATGGTGGCGTTGGAAGTGGTGGTGGGATGGGACGGTGGTTCATTTGAAGGTGTGGAGATGAGGGCATATGGTGGGTCATTTTCAAAGAATGAGAAGTTTGAAGATGGATGCGGTTATATATATATATATATATATATTTTATCATAATCCTCAAGATCATTCTTGAGATATGTTTATATGTTTTATGAAATTGGGGGTAACACTAATATTTTTAATAATAATGAGGTTGCTTGTCTACGGGCAGTTTTACCATTATGAAACTACTTGGGGAGGCATGTGCATGGCACATGCAAAAGATAATGGTCAAGGCACGACCACGGTTGACTAGAATGGGTGTGTGTTGGGGGGGGGGGGGGGGGGGGGGGGGGGATTCCTCAAAATGACCCTATTACCTATCAAAGTTTCATTTCAAAAATAAATATGCTTATCAAAACCTTCATAATTCATAAATGTTAACATGCATACCAATCTCATGACCTTTTCTACATATAGACAAGAAATTAAGCAATATTTCCTAATGGTCATTTTTTTAAGGTAAATATTTTATTGCATAGCTTACCCTTCCAGATAAAGCTCGCATGTCAAGATTCAAAAACTTTTAATTTTAGAAATACTTCTCAACAGTCAAAACTTAATTCGTCCCCACCCTAGTCACTAGTTAAATTCAGATTTTAGAAACACTGACCAACACTAGTTAATAAGACAAAACTTTAGGATACGTGGTGAATAAAGTGATTATCGATGACTCCTTTTTTAGTATTTTAAATAACATTCTTGGGATATAAGAAAGTTAAGAAATTGGATTGTTCAATTCGGCAAAAGATTAGCTATCATTTGATTTCGTAATGTAGTAGACATCAACAATGATATTGATATTAGCATTTCTTTCTGTAAGTTTTTCATTGCTTATCCATTTTTGATCTTTTGACTTTGATGTGTTTTGTATAAGCTTCCTATCAGTTTTGACACTGCAAAGACTGAGTATATTGTTATTTACTTTTTAGAGAGGCTTTGTTGAGGCCCAGGCTGATGATGGTCTCCTTGAGATCTTTGGTCTGAAGCAAGGTTGGCATGCTTCATTTGTAATGGTTGAACTCATCTCTGCAAAACATCTTGCCCAGGTAAAATCGTCATCTTGAATTCTTGTGTCAGTTTTGTTAACCAAGGCCTAAAGTACAAAAGTTTGCTTGTTTTGTCTTTGAATTTGAAAAATATTTGTCTGGATTTGTACTCTTAGTGTGTTTGATTCTAAAAATTGCCAAAAGTGATATAGGAGAGGAAGAAAGAGGAATTGAGAATGAAGAACATGCTTTTTGTGAAGATCACTATCCTCTTCGTTTGTTACAAAGTTGTGGAGGATATATTCTTGCCGGGGGGGGGGGGGATTTTTTTGCCAAAAATAGAGTCATCTTCAACTTCAAGATGGAGAAAAATTCCCCACTTCCTCCCCTATTTCTTATTTCTTTTTGTAATTTTCCCATGGAAAAATTTCCTAGAATCAACACACCCTTCTTATATTACAATTTATGGACTGGTCGTGGCATTAGCACTTAAGTACACTAGACAAACGATGGCACCAAAGCTTAGCCTTTTTAGAATGTCTAAGCTCCTCTATTTATTGTTTTCCGAGGGGGGCAAGATTTTAAAACTTATCTATCAGCAGCATCTCCAACTCCATCCACCAAAGCTGGATCTATATATTTATCAACTGGGCACTCACATTTTAACATTTTTTAGTTTTTACACCTTGTCTATGCTATATATCAACAAAGATTTGTGATTCTAATATGTTATAAAAAGGTTTCTGAACTGCACAAAAATTTGATGTAATTGGAGATTGACTATTTATAGCTCCAAAAGTATGCTATTGGCAGCTAGACAGGATAACTAAATAGCAGTTTCGCTCTTTTTGTTACATTTGGTGTCTAGGGTGCTTGAGATGGTTTATCTGGGAGTTCTAGCTTCTAAAAGACCTAGATAAGGGAGTTCCAGATTGACATTCTTGTTATCCTTTTAAGGAATAAGTGACATACTTAAATGTATGAAAGTTAGGATTTATTTCATTTCCAATTACAACTAGCTTTGAACGCTAGTATCACCATAGCCATTAGTGGCTCTTGAGAAAACAAGCCTGGACGGTGTAATCACCATGAAAATGGTTAGGGTCATGGCCACTTCAGCATCCACATCTCCTCCACGTCACTAGATCTGCCATGTCGCTCTATGAAAACATGTGCTCTCTACCTTCCACCTAAATAGCCACGTGACTTCAAATAAAACCTGAAGGCTATCATCACCTACATCACTCGTATGAAAAAGTTTATGTAGAGTCTAGAAGGGAAAAGAGATCGAAGTAAACAGGAGGAAAGGGTGACACTAATAAATAAGCACAAGATGACAAGAGGTGGAGAACCAACAACACGAATTGGTAAATAGTAGAAAAGTGAAACTTCAATAAAATTAGCAAAAACTGGCAAGAGAAGAACCAACAGCATTGACCCATGGAGCCTCAAATTTTATTTGGAAGTGACCTATTACTATCTAAAATTGATTTCAGCAACTTCAGAAGAGGATTCGGGGACGAAAATCATTTTACGCTTGTCATAATCAATTCAAAAGCTCTCAACCACTCAACTGAACCGATCTTAGAGTTATGACATTGATTTCAAAACCTTGCCTTCTTAACCAAAATTATTCCTGGTTTTATCAAATCTAATTTTGCACTTCGTAATCACAAAAACTGTCTAAAAACAGAATTATCAACTATATAGTCGTGTGCAGATTGTAGAGTGGGCTATCTAATCGTTCATTAATAAAATCATGGTCTTGTTGATAAATAAATAACAAAGCTTTCTGTAATCCTATTTGGCAAGATATCTGAGTGGAGGTTTGGCAGTGAAGGTTTTGTTTTGTTTTTTGTAGGAGATAATCTTCTCTGCTAGTTTTGTTTCTTGCTCTCATTGCAATCTTCCAAAAATGATTTGCGCTTATCAGTTGTGCTAGAACACCTTTCTGCAGGTTTTTTAATGGTGTAATAGATATTTTCAAATGTTAGAGTAAAATGCGATTGTCATTATTGTTTTTTCATTAGTAGACAGAAGTTTCCTGATACATATAAGATTAACTGGCATGTTTCAGTTGTGCTAGAACACCTTTCTACAGGTTTTTTTAATGATGTAATAGATATTTTCAAATGTTAGAGTAAAATGCGATTGTCGTTATTGTTTTTTCATTAGTAGACAGAAGTTTCCTGATACATATAAGATTAACTGGCATGTTTCAGGCTGCTGCAATTAGATTTGAAATAAGAGGTGGAGAGTGGCAACAAGCCTTTATGCAAATCGATGGGGAGCCATGGAAACAGCCTATAGACAATGATTTTTCAACATTTGTTGAAATACAGAGGGTACCATTTCAGTCATTAATGATAAATGGTGAATAGTGTTGGCGTGCTCGTATTCATAAAAAGCATAGTGTTCACTAGGAATCCTTGTGTATCATATAGAGTTGCCAATTGGCTTGTAATGTATGCTTTTCTACTGTAATTCAAAGTTGTGGAATCTTTGTTGTATTACCTAATGCAGTGTTAGAAAATCATGTGATACATTTTAGGAAAAATTGAGGATTTTGACTGAGATACAGTGTGAACTTCTGAAAAGCAGCTTAACAGCAGGGTGGTTCACTGTGTTTGGATGTATGATCTGAGAGGACAAGCTGATGACAGTCAATCTTGTGAAGGCTTTGGATTTGTTATGCAATGGGGGTGATGATGTTGTGTATATATCTTACAAAAATTCGAGAAAATTGTTGCAGTATGTGTTTTATTTTTCGATGATGATGGCTAGTTGATTGTAAACTTCTTCTGTTTTTTAATTTTTAATTTTTAATTTTAGTATTTAGACTCTTCATTGAGGTGAATGATACTCCAATGGTTGTCTCTGTGCAGTGAAGAATGATGTCTTATTTGTAAGTTTTCAAATCTCATGCTTTTCATATGTTATCTCTGTGCAGCAAATATTCACAGACAAAATAGGTGGTATATTGCACTTGTAGTTTGAGATGTTTTATGTGAAGAGTAGCTGAGATTGTGCATTTGGCATCTCATGTCTGTGTCTCTGTGTTTGACATTATACTTGTGCAGGTGGTTGTGGGTGTGTTAGTGTGTGGAACCCGCGAATTATTAGGTTCCACCTAACCAACCCTGCTATTTCCTTCCAATCTATCTCTCACCAAAAAATCTAGAGAGCCAGGCCAGGCGCGCTAAGCCCAATACCCTCCATCATCCTAGAGATGCTCACAATGCCCCAATTGAACACAATACCCTCTTATATATGCTTTTTTTTATGTTAAGGAACAAACCCTCTTATATCCTTCACTACTTTGTGCTCACCAATCGATCCTAGCTTCTTTCCTTGCAAGCAACAATGTCTTGTCCTACCATACCAAATATTTCTCCCTCTCATAATTAATTGCATATAGGTCATAGTATTTCCTAACCAATATCATAGATAGGTGGTTATAACTTATTTGTTCCTCCATTGAATAACATATCTATACTTCATCTACTCAACTAACGTTTTGTTTATTAGCTATGCATAAATTAATCCTAGTAAGCAACAGTTGAGCTATGATTTAGACCATGGGTTATACCTTCCTCATTAAGATGCAACTTTGAACACAATGTAGTACATGTCAATCAAATCTGGATTCTCTGATTGTCAAATACGTTTCAGTATTTGGGCTTTAACTACCTTCATCAAAATCACCCAAACTAAGAATTATAGCATTAATTTCAAGTAATATTTTCATATTTTAATAGTTAATTAACTCTGATAGTTTGCAGGTTTTTTGTTCTGTCTGAGGTATAGATTTGAATAATGAAATGTTTATTAATAAACTTGACAATCAGTAAGAGTTGAGGCATGATGAGTAGGCCATCCATCTATCTCCTAATTATTTATACATTGTTGAACTCATCATCAAATAATAGTATGCTTCTTATTCAAGTTTTAATACATTTTTGCTTGAGTATTTAGATAGTGGGCAGCTAGCCCCGTCTAATTTGGGTAGTATGTGACCTAGAAACCAGAATCCATCAAAGTGGAATTGAATTCTTTTTCAAAAATTCTAGGCAGCTTTTTCTTGGCTTTGTTTGGTTTTTTTATATTTCTACCCTTTATATAGAATTATAGATATTGTTTGTGATTGCGTTTTAAAGAAGAAGGACAAAAAGTGTAAAAACACCAAAACAAGGCCACCAAAAAAGTTTGGCTAAAATTACTCATTCTTTTTACTTTCACCTTATTTGTTTTGGTTAGACGCTTAGTTTGTCAGAAAGGGAATGCTTCTTCCCCTCTACTGTGCGGGTGTTAAGACTAGGCGAAGAATTAAATGAATCAGTTAGCTTGACCAACCCGAGCCTTCGAGCCTCTAGTTCTTCTGATTTTGCTAACACCCTTCAATGACAGGTCGACCGAAGGAAGACGCACCGGGATCCTACTTCTATCTCATCAGAAGCGGGCGCATAGGCTATAGAATATAGAATTCCACCTTCCACTCTATCAGCTACTGTGCCTAATTTTTAGCTTTTTGGTCATAGGTTGCCAGTTTTCGGAGCTCACTTTGTAGGTCAGAACTATCGGAAGACGAAAGAGAACTTATTTAGACGAAAAGTGTGCCGGTGTTATTACCCCAAAAACCCTACATTAGTAGTTCGGGTGGAATCATAAATATTAGCCGTTCATTGTCTCGGTTCTGCTTCGACTGGTCTTACTTCGAGGGTTGGGAGATTCCCATCCTTGGACTTGAACTGCCTCAGATTCAGGTTCATCAGCAAAATCAAGCTGCATGGCTTCATTGGAATACATTGTTGATTGGCAACACTACCTCGCACCACCAATTCCCCTCTCTCACACAATCATATTTTTTTTTTCACACCACCTATATAAACAAAAACCTCCATTTTTCCCCCTCACCATTTAAATCTACAATGGTTCATTTCTCCCTCCCCCATTCGAAATTTTTTCCAAATTTCTTCAAAATCTCCCCCACACTCAAATCTCTTACAAATCTCCCTCCGCCCTAAAAAACTCTCAAAATCCCTTCAAAGTTGAAATCCTTAAACCCAAACTCGATAAATATGCATAATAGACAAACCCAAACTCAAAACGAAAAAATGAAAAACAGGGTAACTTTCGACTGATTTAAACCCTCAGTTGAGACTGATTTTCAAGCTCATCGAAACATGAAAAATTTAGTAATATGAGTTATCTAATAAACACAATTTGAATCACTTGAAAATGCTTTGAAATGAGCAAGTTATGGTCACTTTACTAAAGTCGCGCAAATTTGTCTGAAAAATGAAAATGGAACAATGTTCCTAACTTTCGACCAACTTATGTGCTTGATCGAGACCGATTCTGAAGATGGTCAAAACACAAAAGTTGTAATGATCATAACTTGCAGAATAGGAAAAAAAGTTTATGTTCACGGTAGGCACTAGCAGAAACATTTGTTTTTTCTATTCTGCGCGATTTTACTAAAATGATCATAACTTGCTCATTTCAAAATATTTTCAAGTGATTCAAGTCGTGTTTATTAGATAACTGAGAGTACTACAACTTTTGAATTTTGACCATCTTCAGAATCCTTCTTGATCGAACACATAGGTTGGCCTAAAGTCAAGAATATTATCCCGGTTTTTTTTGATAGATTTGCACGACTTTATTAAAATGACCATAACTTGCTCATTTCAAAACATTTTCAAGTGATTCAAGTTGTGTTTATTAGATAACTCAAAGTACTACAACTTTCATGTTTTAATGAGCTTGAGAATCAATTGGTTCGAAAATTACCATATTTGTTTTTTTCGTTTTGAGTTTGGGGTTGTCTGTTATGTTAAGTTATGCATATTTATTGAGTTTGAGTTAAAGGGTTTTAACTTTAAAGGGAGTTTGAGAGTTTTCGAGGGAGAGAAAAGAGATTTGCAAGAGATTTGAGTGTAGAAAGATATTTTGAAGAGATTTGGAAGATGAGATTTTGAATGGAAGAGGGAGGAACCACTGTCGATTTGAATGGTGAAGGGAGAAAAATGAATATTTTAGTTCACATAAGTGGCGTGAGAGTATAATGGTGTGAGAAAGTAAAATGGTGATGTGTGATAATAAAATGATGTGAAAGAGGAAAAACAGTGATAGAGGTAGGCGTTGCCGATGATTGGATGGCCGGTCTTATCTAGCTAGAGACACAATGACATTTATTAGATTAGTATAATCAACTATTCTGCAAATAAATATTTATTTCTCCTCCTTGCTCTTCCGAAGTGTCAACATGTATGGTTGTGACTTGTGAATAATAAATAATATTTGTATAAATTAGTATGAAATGTTGGAGTAATATCATGATAAAGATGCGATTTGAGACTTGTAAAGTTGAATGAGGTTAAGAAGTGTGTTGATGAATAAATAGTAAAAAAAAAATTGCGATGGTGTTTGTAGATTTTGATTTGGAATGTCGGTGGGGCTTGACTTGGTGGTTGAGAAAGGTTAATTACATGACCTATGATCGTGACATTGCCTCATGTTTTTAAAGTCGACGTTCTAATCGGCTTACTTTATCGACACTTGCCTGATGGTAGCATTCTTGAAACTTGGAGTTAGAATTTAACTGTGATATCAATTGCCATAAATCAACTAACTGTCCAAAAACAAAACTCTGACTGTTTAGGAGAGAAAGGTTAAATACATGATGTAGAATCGTAACAAGAGCCTAATTTTGTAGTGCACACCAAAGCAAACCATGGCCAACATAGCACGGGACCTATAAAAATTCCTGAAGAGAGGTGAGAAACGTCTTCAGGTTTGGCGTGTCAACATACAGCAGCCACGTACAATTTCATTTACTTTTCTCTCTGCTCTGCATCTCTTCTTAATTAATTTCTCCTTCCTTCTCAGGCTCAGGCTCAGGCTCATCTATTCTATTCAGTCTTTTAAGAAATTTTCTTCTTCTGGGTTATTATTAGAAAGAGCTAAGAAGAAAAGCGAATGATGGAGTTGAGTTTTCAACAATAATAATGGTTTGTTTTGGTAACACTCACTCCATACTTTACATACAAATCTATTTCTATTTTTGAGAGAGGGAAAGACAGATCTGTTTCTCCTTGATTGCTTTCTCTTCAATCATGCTTCAAACGTACACATACCTGTTAAATTCCTTTTAACCCTAGAATTCCTTCCTTCTTTCCCAATTGCAATTGCCTTGTTCTTCGCCCGATCCAATCAAATCGTCAGTTACTAGAACTACTACTACTACTACTTGCCGTAGCATACTATGGCTTCGGCAGGCAAGTCGTCTCGGTCGGCCAGGGCCGCATCACAGCAAAAAGGAGGAGGATTGATGATGAACGGCGGGTCACAACTTGAGGACAAGCTCAACATCTTCAAGTCTGATTCTTTCAATCCCGATGCATTTGTCCACTCCAAGTGCCACTCTTTGAACGAAAAGGTTACCTTTTTTCACCTCCTCTCTTACTTACTTGGATGATTCAACATTTTTTACTTGTCACTTCATCCCTATTCTCCAATTTCCATCAATTTTACTTCCAATTCTCATCCATCTATCTTCAACCTTACTCTATTATCTTTATGCTATCAATATGTTTTACAACAACCCAATTTATGCATATACAATTTCTTAATTATGTCTTCAAGTTGATGGTTAAATTCGAATTCCTCGACTCACAATTAATATCCTATTATTATGATTGTCACAACTGCACATTTGCAAGAAAAAAAAAAAGGAAATATCTTTTCAAAATTCTGCATCACTTTTAATAAAAAAATATTTGGTTCTTTTAATGTTATCCAACTCATTGTAAGAGTGCGCATTTGCAGGAAATAAGGCAATTATGCTCTTCCCTTTTGGATTTGAAGAAAGCGTCTGCCGAGGAAATGCGTAGAAGTGTCTATGCTAATTATACAGCTTTCATCCGGTAAGTGTTATTATTACTGTTTTTCCTTGTTCAGATGATTATAAGGCAATAGAAATAATGAGATATCAAGGCTGGTGTACAATGGAGTCTTAATTAGCAATCACTAAGTAGAGAATAATTTCTCTATGCCAAAGATTAGGAAAAGCACAGTGCCATAGGAAAATAATGATCTGCACTACATAGTTTCCAAAACTCTGAAGCTCCATTTTTCAATATTTTTGAATTCCTTTCTCTCCGAATCTCACACCAAATAGCATAAGGTATTGTCTCCACAGGTATCCTCCCAACTTCTCTAAAGAAAGTCAGTAGTTCCCAGTAAGACCCAAGCTAACTCAAAAATATCGAAACATATAATGCTAAATATCTCTAGCAATATTGCATTGGAGAAACAATTGAGGGACACTTCATCCTTAGTTCCATTCAATACACAAAAATCATCGCTATGCGTGCCTCTACCTTTAAATAAGACCTCTCTAGATAGGAGCCTCTTTTTCAGTTCTATTTTACATAATTACATTGCACCACTGTCTTACAATATTATCCATTCAGCAAAATATCCTCATTCTTCACTTTTGACCTGCTAAACACACTTCCTAAGCATTTGACTGATTATTAATATGCATCTTGATGTCTGAAGTGTTTTGGATTGGGACAATTTCAAATGATTCACATGTGATCTGTGTATTTACAGCACATCGAAAGAGATATCAGATCTAGAAGGAGAGCTCGTGTCCATCAGAAACTTATTGTCTACACAGGCAGCTCTGATCCATGGTTTGGCTGAAGGAGTTAATATAAATTCGTTATCTACCTCTGTATCTGAAAATTCAAAATCACGTCAAGTATCTAAGTTAGAAGAACAAGATGTTTCTGACACTGAGAAATGGATACTAGAGTTTCCAGATTTCCTTGATGTATTGTTAGCTGAGAGAAGAATTGATGAAGCATTGGATACCCTTGACGAAGGGGAACGCGTTTTGGCTGAGGGCAAAGAGCAGAAAACATTAAATCCAGGTACACTTGTTTCGCTACAGGTGGCTATCACTGAACGCAAGCAAAAATTAGCCGATCAGCTAGCTGAGGCAGCTTGCCAACCTTCTACCCGGGGCGTTGAACTTCGTGCAGCTGTTTCAGCACTTAAACGACTTGGTGATGGTCCTCGTGCTCATAATTTACTTCTCAATGCACATGATCAGAGATTTATGTATAACATGCGGAGTCTTTGCCCATCAAGTACCTCATATGGAGGAGCATATACTGCTGCTCTTTCCCAACTAGTTTTCTCCGCAATTGCTCAAGCTGCTAGTGATTCTGTGACTGTATTTGGTAAGGAACCAGCATATGCTTCTGAACTTGTGATGTGGGCTACAAAACAAACAGAGGCCTTTGCACTTCTTGTAAAGAGACACGCGTTGGCATCATCTGCAGCTGCTGGAGGCCTGAGGGCTGCAGCGGAGTGTGTTCAAATAGCTTTAGGTCATTGTTCCTTATTGGAAAGCCGTGGCTTGGCACTTTGCCCCGTGCTTTTGAAGCTTTTTAGACCCAGCGTTGAGCAGGCGTTGGACGCTAATTTGAAACGGATTGAGGAGAGCACCACTGCGCTAGCAGCTGCTGATGATTGGGTGCTTACATATCCTCCGACTGTTACTCGTCAATCTGGTAGATCTTCAACTGTGACCATGTCCCAGCATAAACTCTCGAGCAGTGGTCACCGGTTCAATTCAATGGTCCAGGTTAGTAATTCTTCTTCCCAAGCTGTTTTTGAGCAAATGAACGTGTTCATTGGTTGCTTAGCATGGTATTTTGCTTTTCAGATTGTTGAATGTGATTGAAGCCATTTTTATGTGATTATCTTTTATGATAAGATCAATGTTGTTAGACTCGTACGAGTCGACTCGGTTTTGAAGCATATCGAATCAAGTGATAAGGTGACTTGTTTTTCATCATCATGAATCGTACGATTCATGGATCTTGAATTGAATCACTAAACAAAGAAGAGAGGTTATAGGAGATTTGAAGAATAAGAGTAGAATGAAGAAGAGATCCTCAGATTCAAGTTTTAGGTAAATTTGGGTAGGAAATGTGGAAAGAAAACCCTCGATTTGGGTATATTTGAACATGTTTTGTAGGACTGAGGTTGGAAAGAGGTAAAGAACAATTAAATAGGTGGTTGAATGTTGCATATTCATCGATTTCATTTGTTGCGTTTAGTCAAGAAATTGAAACTGAAAATTGCTCGTGTGAGTTTTTACTTCCGGGAGTTTTTAGATCTGATTTTTAACATACACTAACATAAAGGGATATATTAGAATAAGCCCATGTGATTATTGTACAATTGAAAAAATAACCTGAAAAGCTTTTTGTAGGCTTTCTATTCCATTATTTGCTTGAGAGTTTTTAGACACTTGGATTTCATATTATGCATACAAAGAGATTCTTATATTCTTATGTATTAAAAATATTACCACGAATTTGTGATTCACGATTCACTCTACGATTCGATTCACCTAAAATGAAAAACGATTCACAAGTTGACAACCTTGGATAAGATTGCTATTACCCGAAGTGTACATATTGATATGTGGATCTATTCCACGTCCTTTGGTTACCGTGTGTACTATTATAGGCTTTGGTGGGATAACTGGTTAGGGTTGGTATGTTGAATAATGTCTCTACCCTAAGCTTTTCCAAGTGGTTGAGTAGAGAATTTCTTTGTTAGGTACTTTGATGGAGGTGGGTGGAACCTTCACTTGAGAAGGGTTTTTAGTGAGTAGGAGGAGGAAAAAGCTGGGTGCTTGATGGTGTCTTTACAAGTTACTGTTGCGGGCAATGATGATGGGTGTATAACTACTTGGTTAAGATGAGCCCTATCCCAGGGGGTAAATCCCTATATTATAGGGCTGAAAACCGAACCAACTTAGGTCGGTGGTTCGGTTTTAAAATTTTCAAACCGAAATCGAACCGACCATTAACAAAACCGATTCGAAACCGAACGATTCTAATTTATGCAAACCGTAACTAAACCGAACCGACTAAAATCGAATCAAAACCGAAATAAAACCAAACCGACCGACTATTTTAAACATATTGTATTATTTATATATAAAATATATATTATTTATTATATATATTCGGTCGGTTCGGTTTGGTCGGTTAAAATCACATAGAAACCAAAAACCAAACGGACTACTTCGGTTTTGATTTTTTTAAAATCGAAACTGATCCGAACCGAATTTAAACCGAACCAATCGGTTCGGTCGGTTTAATCGGTTTGATCGGTTTTTTGTTCAGCTCTAGTATACTAGCATATTATTCGTGCCTACTGCAATCCATGTTGTCTTCTTTTATATAATTATTTGTATTCAAATCTCTCCATCGATTTTATCTAGATTAATTAAATTCTAAATACATTTTTAATGAAATATCACATTTTAGGATGCAAGCTAAAAAGTTTCCGTGCGTGTTACACTATCAAAGTTTGTAGTCAAACTCGGTATGATCATTGGTTTTATTTGAAAAAGGTCTTCAAAAAGGCATTTCATCGATATCGAGTTTATCAAAATCAGACAATTAAATAAAAAATAATGGTAATTTTAAGTTTAAGAATCTAAAGTTAACACATTTGCTTTCTCCGCCATGTGTACATTTTATTTTTTCTTTGTACCTGATGAACATGGAAAACACCAAAACGATGAAGACAAAAAAAAAGTACCATTTTCCTAATATGAAGCTATCCTATCTAATTAGGAGCGTTGTAAGAGATTTTTCCAACCATTGAATGGTTAAATGTGTTCCAGAGAGTGGTTGCAATCTGATTTCTCCCCTCCAAAACTCCTGTTGTTTCTCACCTTCCAAATCATCCAAAAAAAAGAAAAAAAAAATCTATTCCATAACCATGGAGCTTGGAGAGGGAGAGATGTTTACTGTTCCACTTAGTAACCCACTGATGCAACTCTGAATTTGGAACAAAAAGTCACCATGTTTCATTTGCAACTGTAGCCCACACAGCAATAGAGAGAGGACAGTGGAGGAAAAGACGGTCGATTGATTCTAGGTGGATTTCACAAATGGCACAACTCTTTGTGATGATCGGAGTTCTCATCCCTTGGTTATCCAAGGTTTAGAATTTTTCCATATGAGCAAGAGTCTAGAATAAACAACTACTCCCAGTCTTTTATTGTGTGGAGGAAATGGATACCTCCCAAAGCGTGTTTCTTTGTTTTGAAGTTATTTTGTGAGGGCATGAAGGCGGAGTGCCTTATGTGTATGTATGATGCTTAGGCTTGGGATCACCTTTTGTTTCATTGTGAATTTACAAGCTCAGTTTGAAACCATTGTCCTCATGCTTGTGGGGTTGATTGGGTGATGCCCCACTCTGTTGTTGATGTGATGCTTGGATGGAAGTGCCATGCCTTCTCCAAGTGGTTTGGCCCCTTACTTCCATAAGCCATTGTGTTGGTGGTTTGGCAACAAGGGAATAGCCGGGTCTTGAAGAAATCCTTTTTATCTAGATATTGTATTAGCATGGATACAATGTGTTTTCTATGGTGCTTATGATCCTGTCATTGTGCTTTCAATGGTGTTAGGTTTGCCCATTTCATATTAGAGTGGGGACAATTCACTAGGGTTCAATAGGGCCTCATTGGTGCTACTGGGGAAGGGGCTTATGCCGTCGCATCTTTGTTTCTGTATAGTTCTTTTGTTTTTCAATAAATTTTGAATTTCTTTTGAGAAAAAAGTGTACTACTATTCTTGATTTGTTATTGAGTTAACCGAACAATTATTGGCGATCCGAGGCGTGGTTTTATCTTGCATAAATCATTTATAATTATAATGATTCTGATTTAATCTTGTTCCAGGGCGTATCTTCTTTCTCTTGAATTAATGTAACAATTATTTGGTTTACATATTGCAATTTGTAGCATTATGTTTTCTTGTTGTAATAAGATATTTTTTTTTTGTGCTAAACGAGAAAAAAAAGTTCTTAATGGATCTATGAGTAGCCTCTTAGGCACACCAGCCGCTACCACTAGTGAGACTGGAACTTGCATTCTCCTATCGTAGAAATATGTCTCACCACCTAAGCTACAGTTAGTTGATCCATTGACCAGCTAAGGTGAACCTGCAGTGAAAATTGTCTCACTGATCTAGGCCAGGTGGTTCTTTGTGGTTGGCTTTCATCTTCAGTTGTTGCTGTTTTGGGCCTTTTTTATATATGTTAGAGACTAATATGTTGTGTTTGATTAAAAAATAATAATAGAGGGTGGAGGGAATGAAAGAAAACAAATTCAGCCCAATGTGGAAGATGACTATGTTTCTTTGCCCCTAGAATTATTTTCCATGCTTACCACAAAACCTTCTCCTCCCCTTTTCTCGTCTTCCCCACTCTTTTTTTCACTATTTTCATGAATTAACTTTTTCCCCCCCTACAATCAAAACACCCTTAGAGCATAAAAGTTTCCACTCTTTAAAAGTACAGGGGCATATGTTAAAGCTGAGATACATTAAAGGCTTACGCCTCAAGGCTGGTAGAATGCAAGAGGCACATGTGTTTTTGTATGCTTCAGGGTTGAGATGCATGTCTTAGGTCAAGAGAAAATTTGCCATAAAAAAGCTCAAAAAAGAAGAAGAAGAAGGAGGAGGAGGAGGAGGAGGACGTTTTCAACTTTGAGCTTCACCATGTATTTCGGGAAAGGATTCATTGCACCCCCCATGTATGCGCCAAAATAACTAAGAGGATGTAAATCATCATATTCATGTTCCTATTTTCTTTCTCTTACTTCTAACTTTTGGCAAATTGTATTGGGAATTTTCTTTTTAAATAAACACTCCCCCTGTCGTTTGGTGTCTTCTAGAATTTCTAATTGTTTTAGTTACAAAATAGTATGCATAAAATTTACTGTACAAATTAGTAAATATGACAATTAAACATTGACTCTTACTTTTTGCTTGGTTCTAATTTGAAGAGTTTGAAAAAGGATAACCTATACTTGGGCTGCTTTCTTGTTTATCTATAATCTATTATCACAAATTTGGTGGGGTTTTAATTTTTAGAATGTGAGCAAGTGTTGATGTGAATTTTGGGGTGCTTTCTTGTTTGGTGGTTTCGATTTATATGATAGAATGAATCCATGCATGAAGGCTCATGTCTTGAGAAGGCATGGGCTTCGTAAACGCCTGTAGTGACACCTTAACGCCTGTATTTTTATTTTTTTTTTAAAATTTGAATTTTCAGTTTTTATTTCATTTGACTAGCATGTCAGTCCATTCATTGTGTCCAATCTTCGTTGCAGGACTTTTTGGAGGATGTAGGACCGCTCTTGAGCATGCAGTTGGGAGGTTCTACATTGGAAGGTCTTTTTCGAGTATATAATTCGTATGTCAATCTGCTCATAAATGCATTACCAGGGTCAATGGAAGATGAAGGAAATTTGGAAGATTTTGGGAATAAAATTGTTCGAATGGCTGAAACTGAAGCCCAGCAGATAGCATTGCTAGCCAATGCTTCTTTATTAGCAGATGAGCTGCTTCCACGTGCTGCCATGAAGCTTTCCCCAGTTAATCAGACCAGCGTTAAAGAAGATCCACGTAGAAGGCCTTCAGATAGACAAAACCGTCATCCTGAGCAGAGAGAATGGAGGAGACGACTCCAACGCTCTGTTGACAAATTACGAGATAGCTTCTGTCGACATCATGCACTTGATCTCATATTCACAGAAGATGGCGATGCACATCTCAGTGCAGACGTCTATATAAACATGGATGGAAATGTGGAGGAGCCGGAGTGGTTACCATCCATTGTATTTCAGGTATTTACGGGATAACTCTTGCTTTACCTGACCTTCCTTTTGTTGTATTTCTGTCATAAGACGAGCGAAATTGCTATACTGGAAGCATTTTGTTGCAATTTCTTTCATACCTAGAAAATAATCATCGCTCCAACATTGATAACCTTATCAAACATGAATTGGAAAGTTGAAATTCCCGTCCATTTAAATCTAGATAACATAGTATCCTTATAGCTTTCAGCAAGTTTTCATTCTTATAGGGTGATTTACTTCATGAAGGGATCTTGTTCACCATATATCAGCCATTTACTCGTCTCCATGTAGGATGCTCCATGTAGTTAAAACGGAAAACAAACCCTTCACAGTCTAGGACTGATTTACGATTAATCGAATTTAACCGGTCTATTTTTTCAAAGCACACACATTTAATCGGTCTATTTTTTCAAAGCGCACACACACACACACTTGGCGCACACACACAAATATCCAATTCGTATCCGTCACCTCCCCCGATTAATAATTTCTCGCCAATTTAGCGGCGCATTAATAACACAGAGTATACTAGGATCCATGAATGGTGAAGGAAAGTTTTATCTGATAATGTCAAGTTTCATTGTATTGGCAAGTAGTTAGTGTTATACATACAATTCCATTATAGTTTGTAAAACTCTTTCACTGTGATTTGATTAAAAATGATATTGTATGTAACAGATAAGAATATACTTTGTTATATAATATGTCATATAGGTAGTTTTATTTTCTCAGCATATCATAGGTAGAAGCATGTTCCAAATTTCATTACATATGTTATAGTTAAGGGCTTAAGGCATACCAGTTTGACTAATTACCTATGTCTGTGTAAATTGCATAAGTGCTGCTCAGTTTGTGAACACAAAAAATCTAGAATCTACTACATCAAGACTTCAAAAAACATAAACCTTAAGATCTAATCATGTACTAGAAACGAAGGCAAAACAAAACAAAACAAAGATGCACACTCTTCATTTAAAAGCATAGCCAAATTAACGGTATGGTTTTCTTTTGTTCATTAGTTATAGAACTTTTCCAGTAAGGAAAAGCAGTTTAGAAAAGTCGCAACACAGACAGATATCATTTGCGTATTGGTAACATGGTTTTTTTTTTGACATTTCAGTGGGTGGGATGGTGGGGTACAAAGTCCAATAAAAAAGTTCTGATTGGAAAAGTACAATGAAAAATGGGGTTCAACTGAACTAACCCTTTCTTTTGGATGAAATGTATGTTCATGTCAAATGTTCAAAATAGCCATATTGCATAACAACGGGAGCATAAAAATTTGAAAATTGAGTTTTTGTGTGCTAGACAGTTTTTCAGGAACAGAGCATACATGATCAAGTGTGACTGTATAATTCAAGATTGCCTTTAGAATCTAATAACAAGTTTCAGGATTGATATAGTTTGTTTGTCCATTTATTCTGCCTATTCTAATATCCAACTTTTGCCGAGTTGAAAAACAAGTGCTAGCAGTGAACCACTATGTCAATCACATTTGATAAGTTAGCTAGCTATTCCGTCTAATCTTAACATAAGCATTTATTTCAATTGGGGATGTTCTGCTGACATTTTTTGGAGCTTTGTGGTGTAATTTCTTATATTTCCTAGCCACTCTTATTTTTAATCAGGAGCTTTTCGCAAAACTAAACAGAATGGCAAGCATAGCAGCAGACATGTTTGTGGGCAGGGAAAGGTTTGCTACTCTGCTGTTAATGAGACTCACCGAGACCGTCATCTTATTTCTTTCAGATGACCAAAGTTTTTGGGATGATCTTGAGGAAGGTCCTCGACCCTTGGGTCCTCATGGTCTTCAGCAGGTATCGGTTAAATGTTCATCAATTGCATGCTCTCATGCAGGATTGTTTGATTACAATATATTCTAGTATATTAATTTATTTTCTACTTGTTGTGCAGTTCTATCTGGATATGAAATTTGTTATCTATTTTTCATCCCAAGGACGATACTTATCTCGACATTTGCATCAAGTTATCAATGACATCATATCCAGAGCTATGGCAGCATTTGCCACAACTGGAATGAATCCAGACAGGTATAGTTATGAGCTTGTGAAAACCATAGTATTATCAGCAAAAAAAACTTCGGTAAAGTATCACAGGTTGTACTTTATATGTCGCGATCGTTAGTGAGGTCTTATGGAATCCCATCTTAAAATAATAAGAAAATAGTGAAGCCCTTTTTGTTGGAGGTGTTGAGATTAAGGAGTCTCTCCGCAATACTGGTTATGTTGTTTCGGCGTGTGCTCACACTATTATTCGTTGTTTCGGCGTGTGCTCACACTGTTATTTGTTGTTTCTTTGACATGCATGGTTGACATTAAGTTGGATGTCAGACTATTTTGTTGACGACGCAACCATATTCATTTCCTCCTTAAAAGACCATTTTTCCAACTTTTTCTTTTCCCTCTAGCAAAGTCCTGCTAATCCTTTACGCTATCCTTTATTCTATCAACTGCACTTGTATTGCTTTATATATGTTTTCTTCCATGATATCTTTCTGGTTTCTTGAGACTAAAATTCAGTTTTTAACAGTGTACTACCAGACGATGAATGGTTCAATGATATTTCTCAAGAAACTGTAGAGAGGCTGACTGGGAAAGTAAAAGGCATCAATGGAGAACGAGATCTAAATAGTCCTACTGCTTCTGTTTCAGCCCAATCAATTTCATCAATCAGATCTCATGGGAGTAACTAATTCACATTTCCTCACTTATGTACATTAGAGAGCCAACCAGAACCAGACTTGGAGTTATTCCTGTGCTAATCGTATTATCTCAGGATTGTCTGCTCCTACTGGCAACTCTGGTACGCCACCTTTGTATAAATAACAAGAATTTATGATATTTTTTCTTCTTCTTTTTTTCCTCCTGAAATCTTGTCTTTTTGTAGCTTCATCCTTGCTTGATAAATTGGAGCACTTTCTATCCGTTTCTACCTGAGAGTAGCCTGCCTTGAGTTTGTAAATGTTGATGATGCCAATTATGTGGCCCTCATTCTGTATTTTATCATTCTTTTCACTGCTTTTGGCTTAACGCTTCATTGTTAATTTATTAAGTTCACATGATGAAAGGAATTGCTTCGGACTTTGGAGATAATTACCTTTTTTGTTTAGGGTCAGAAGCATTCAATGGTTTCCAATAAATACTTCCAAAGTTGAAATCTTCAAACTTACGCCAACTTTGTAAAACTAATTCATTGATAAGGACAAGCCCTGTATGCCAATGAATTTTGGTGATGTTATCCCAACTTGTGGTTATCAACCCCAGTTTATAGTAATTCTTACCTGCCATCATAAAAAGGATGACTAGTGGTTTATTGTTATAAAGGGGGTATGTGTCACGATCTTAGTCATGGATCTTCCCTTCTTAGACAGATCGGATTTTTGGGAGAATTGGTTGGTTCATGACAATTGGTATAAAAGACAAATTCCACATCCCAGGTTTGATTCTCGGCAGAGGTGATGGATTAAAATAATTTAGCATTATGTATAGGCATAGTCGATAGAGTAGGCCAACGAGGATGTTGACTTTGGAAGCGTGGGGTAATGTCACGATTCTAGTTATGGACTTTCTATTTCTAGACAGCTCGAGCTTTTGGGAGAATTGGTTGATTCATGACAGTATGCACCTAGAACTCACTTAAGTAGATATGTTAATCACAATGGATTCATGATTCAAATTGTTGTCAAAAGCCAAACCCTGGGAAAAACGTAAAACCTAACATACCAAAGACAGTAAATAATATAAAAAGAAAAGGAAGATAATTTTGATAAGCAAAAGGAAGATAATATTGGAAGCAAAAAAGTTAGTGGTTACAAAAACTTCGAAAATTGCCCAAACTTGTGAATTATAACTTTTGAGATTGAGCCAAAATTAAATTTTTAAAAAATATTCAAATATACAATAATTTAGTGGACACGTTATGCTTATTGTGATGTATGGTATTGAAATGGTAACAATAATTCGGCGGTTATCAAATAAATAAATAAAAAAAATCTGAAATTGTCAACAGCGTGGATTATAGCCTTTTGGGCCTATGTTCACTGGGCGTGACAAACTGAATTGGATGCGAAATTTTAATGGTTAACCAAGATAAAAAAAACTTTGGAAATCATAATAAATTGCGTCACATCCTTTAACATTGAGTCAAAATTTGATTTTCAAAAAATAAGAGAATTTCTAGCTGATGCCTCGAATCTACATGACTATGCTTATATTGATGTGTTGTATCGAAATGGTAGTAATAATCCAGTGGTTATCAAATATATAAAAAAAATTTCGAAATTGACAAAATGTGTGGATAGCCTTTAAGGCCAATTTAAAGAAAAAAAACCTATGAAAACTTTTGTCTCTATTCTAGGATCGACGAGACTAGGTTTATTGTGAGATTAGACATTGAATTGAGAGCAAAATTTTAGTTCAAAACAAAGAAATTTGTTTTATTTTTTCAAAAATCGTGGATAAGGCCTTCAAAGAAATCGAGCCAAAATTTGACGTTTTCAAAACTCAAAATGTTTATCTCTAGCTCGTATCTATGTGACTATGTTTTTATCTTTACGTGAGGTATTGAAATAGAAGCAAAACTTCAATTGTTATAAAAAAAAACCCCGAAATATTGCAAAATTATGGATTATATCCTTTGAAAATTGTTCGAAATTGGAATTAAAAAAACTAAGAAAATTTAAAGCTCTTGACTAGAATTTGTTGCGACTATGCTTACTGAGATATGAGGCATTGAATTTGGAGGAAAAAATTATTGGATACAAAAACTTCGAAAATCATCCAAAACCATGGATTATAGCTTTTGACATCGAGTCAAAATTATAAGTTTTAAAAAACTTAAAAAGTTAAAGCACTAGACCAAGATCTATGCAACTATGTTTGCTGGAACGTAACATATTGAATTTGGTGCAAAATTTTAATGGTTAACAAAAATACAAAAAATTTTGAAAATCATAAAAAGTCGTGAGCTACATCACTTGGTATTGAGTCAAAATTTTGATTTTCTAAAAAACCAAAGAGAATTTTTAGTTGGTGCTTCGGATCTAAGCGGCTATGCTTATTGTGATTTTGTTGTATTGAAATGGTAGCAATAATTCAGTAGTTATCAAATATAAATTTTTTCTTTCTTTTTGAAATTGTGAAAATGTGTGGATAGCCTTCTTGGCTGATTTTTATTTAAAAAACTATGAAACTTTAAGGCTCATTGTAACACCCGTATTTTTCACTGACCTTAATACATATTTTTGTACATGTCTAATTTATTATTTTTGGGTTCTTGTTAAAATAATATGGGTATATGCATGTAGCAGCCTCGTGTCTGTGCATGTTTGGTGTATGGCCTTGTACGATGCAACATTTTCTATGAGTATAAGATTTGAATAATTTTTCTTCTGAAAATGTATTTCTAAAACTTAATTTCTTTTGCAAAGTTGTATACATATTTTTTTCTTCAAAATTCATACGACTCTCTTACATTTCAAATATCGGGACAAGATTATTTTAAGGTGAGTGTATTGTAATACCAGTCTAATTACACAAAATATAAATAATATTATCTATTAATTTGTAATGTACTATAAAATAATATGTACAACCTTTTTTTATTTGTAGTGGTTAATGAGTAGAAAATGTGTGTACAATTAACATAAAAATTTTAAAAAAAATTAGAAAACCCTAATTAGAGCTTTTTAAAAGAGTTGGAAAACTTAGCATCATTCTTTCTTTTATCCACACAAAACAATTAGGAGAACTTACGTAAAGAATTGGGGGAAAGCGGTGAAAAAGGAAGAAGAAAAAGAATAAGAATGCATAATACCAGTGAATTTTCTTCGTTCTCCTTTACTTTTGTAGATTAATCAATTGATTAAGTTTAGTATTTAATACGGATATGCCTCTGAATCCCATAATAAAGACAGTTCTGCGCAATCTTAGTGTTTTCAGTGGATCGAGATATTCTAGAGGTTAGAATTCTTTCAAATTAAATCATAAATTTATAACACACGAAAAACATACCGTTGGTTTAAACTCCACCTAATGGTTAGATCTCCCTCGAGGCAAATTTTTTTTCCATTGGTCGAATTTTAAAAATCTTTATATTATACTCACCTATAATAGGTATGTATAAAAATTTTTAGTAGAAAATAGTGAGTTTTCTCATTCTCTAATATGATATTATGATTTATTTTGATTGGTAACTTGTATTTCTAAAGTTGTTAAATGTTAGTTGAGGTGAGTAACTCTCGCTCTCTTTTGCCTTAGAAAAATACAATACATGAATGTCTTGAAGTAATTGATAATTATGTGATAGATGTTATTGTTAGGTTATTCTTATGTACATGGTTGACTGTAAATTAATTATGTGTTTAGAACCTGTTATTGTTAGAATATTTTTATTTACATGCTTGATTGTAAATTAGTATGGTGGTTAGTGTAAGTGCAATGAGTCTAAATGTATATGAGTGTTGGTAAATTAAGTTTAGTTTGGTTTTTTGTTTTTGTTTTTTGTTTTTTATTTTTATTTTTTATATATATTTAAATGTTATCATTAGTTAAACATGTTGTAGGGGTATGTGGGATTGCCAATTGATTAATGTCAGTCTTCTTGTAATGTATATAATTTTATTGTTTATTAATCAATTTTAATTATTTTATAACAATATATGTACGGTTATTGCAAACGCATTCTAAGAGCATTATTTGACATGTGATATAAGAGATTTGTGCGTGATATTGTGTAGTCTATAACTTGAGATTTATTATTTATGAACCGTTATTTGTTTCCCCAATAGAAGAGGTGAATAATGTGGTCGATTTGTTATGGTTGATAAAGTGTTACCGTAAAAGAGTTTTGAGAATAAGTTAATTTTTGTGCTCTTTTCCCCAATTCCGAAATAAAAATGAAAAATGTGTTTTTGTACACAGACTTGCTTGTATACATAGTATATAATTTTGGTATCCAGACTTCCTTGCATATCGGGTATGTCGTTTCATGTGAGTTCGGTAGTACACATAACGTTTAGAAAATACTTGTCATGGATCGAACTTCGGGTGAGATAATATGTTCCTTGATGTGGCACCCCACTTGGAACATGTACGCTTCGAGTGGTTTCGAAGGCAATGGAGGCAAATGGAGGCACACTTGGGTGAGGTGTGTTCGACACAGGTGAAGAGTACGATTGAATATGCATGATTGCCTTAAGAGAATAAATTAAATGCTCATTCGATTATTGAATGAGAACATGCCTTTCATAAGGTAAAATGTGTTTTTGTTGATATTTAAATAACGGTGTACTATGACTAAGATTTGTAGTTGATTGAAAATAAATTGTATTTATGAGGATCGATAAATTAATAAAGTTTATTCATGAGTTTTTCACTGTTCCGTGCAGGATGATAAGTCTACTAACGTTTGTACATGTTTAACTTATCATGTTGCGAGTGTCGGGTAAGTAAATGTTTATTTGAAGCATGATAAACTTATTAAATGACATGTTTGCCTCATGGAGGAACTACCAGTTTGTGATGTATTATTTTATTCTGTGTGAACCTTTCATGTTAACGTGTCTAACTTATTTTATTTATAAGAGATGAAAATTTCTCATATTAGCTACCTCGCTGACCCAAGTAAATTTATGCTTCTTGGGTACGTTCTTATTGGAACGTAGCCCTTTAGCCTTTATCAGGTTATAGAGTTTTGGGGCGGCATCTTTGGCGATTTATTTTATGCAGCGATAATCTCCAAGGAGTACATGGTTAAAATTTTGTTTATGTTAATTTTGTTTAATGTTTCTGTTGTTAAATTTTCATGTCCCGTATTTCGGGGAAGCGAATAATCGTAATCCTACGTGGATATAAGGATTTTTGTTTTCTCGAAAATTGGGGTGTGACATTCATGCCTAGGATCGACGTGACTATGTTTAATGTGAGGTGAGATATTGAATTGGGAGCAAAATTTGAAGCCTTGGAAAAATCGAGCCGAATTTTGAAGTTTTAAAAACTACAAAAATGTGTCTCTTTAGGGTTGTATGTGACTATGTTTATTTTGACGTAAGGTGTTGAAATAGAAGTGAAAATTCAGGTTATTCAAGAAAAAAAACCCTGAAATAATGCAAAATTGTGGATTATAGCCTTTGAAAGTCGCCCAAAATTAAAATTTAAAAAAATAGGAATGTGAAGGTCTTGACTAGAATTTATTGCGACCAAGGAATTTAATTTCTCGAAACTGTCGAAATTTTGCAAAATATGTTTTTTTTTCAAGTTACCTAAATTTTGAAATAATAAATATTTCTTTATTTCATCAAGCCAATCTTAGTTTCCGGACATGTTAACCAGTTATAACCTTAATTTAGTATTAAAATTTTGTTATATAGGTGATTCTTATATAATATGTAGTTTGTATTACATTTTAAGTCTTGTGAGACTCCTTATGTAATATGTAAGATTTTTAAATGTTTAAATTATATTGATAACTTGAAAATTACAATCGAAATTTTTATGTTTGTTCTATACACAACGAAATATATTTTAAAATCAATGTACCGAAATTACCTCAAAAAATGAAATCACAATCCTTAACTGGAGAACTTTGTTTTAGGATTTTTATTAATCGAAATTGGTATCCTTGAAGTAGCTAGTGTGGCTTTTCCAATAAAACTTGAGATTTTGGATTGAACTTATCTCATAGCAATATAGGTTTAATTTAAAGCTATTTTTCCATTTTTCATATATATGTCGAAAAAAAATCAAAAAGAAACTAAACTCATCAACCTGCCCAACCCGACTAAGTTGATTAAGTTTCGGCTGCTGCGGTCCAACATTTCAAACCATGGTTGAGCTTTGATTAAGTTATAACGTACCCTACCTAGATGAGTGCTATTGTAGTTTGGTCTAGGTAAAGAATGAGTGCATGCATGCCTTCGTTTAGTTTGTAACAGGGGAATCACCATCAAAAGCACAATGCTGTGCGTCATAATTCCACACTAGTAGGGAAGGAACCCGGCCAAGAGTTTTATTTTGCTTTTCTCTGTGGGTGTTGTGACACAAGATTCTAACATTATCTCTCTCACTAACTTAGCTTTCTCTAGTGACCCTTTCTTTTTCATAATAAACCATTCTTAATCATGATATTAGGGGCTAATCTAGCCCTTAAAAGTGTCCCAATCCTACTTAATGACACACTCAAACAACACCATGAATTACTGTAAGATATGATCGATCTTACTCCTTTTTGTTGCTTTCAATACAATAGAAAAACAAAATATATAACGGTGGTAACCTACTTGCTCTAGGTGCTCAGATAAACAAATGCGAAACGCATCTGTTTCTATGTCCATATCACTCTAAACATATCTACACAATCATTGAAAAATCCGACCCCACAAACTATGGTACATTGAAGGAAGGTTCTTTGGTTAATTTGTAATGTATGAGCCCAGTACAAAGAATATGGTGCAGGACGCATACATTAGTTGTATGTAGATGAAACTCAAAGTGGAACTAGGTATATAGTTTAGGATTGACAATTGTTAGTATTCGATTAAGTGTATTTAATGGTTTACAATGGGAGATAGGTTATGAAGATTAGTTTATGTATGTATTAAAGATGCAGAGTGTAAAAAAAAGAAGGGATGTCGTCCTTGGGGAGTGTACTTTGGAAGATTGGGTTGGTGACAAGCTAGTGAGTGGGGGATCTGAATGACGCTGCAGGTGGTCAGGTGAGTGCCTTGAATTTGTTCCAAGGGTCCCTCCCAGGGCATGGAATGGATTGGATCCTCATGATTGTTTTCTTGAATAAGTGGGGATGTGCTTTCCATTTGGTTCAGCTTTTTAAAGTTGCAAACACAACTTGTAGGTTACAGGAAATGAGATGAGATCAGGGAGAGGAAAGGGAGAAGGAGGCGGCAAAGCATAAAGTCTCTATGATGCACTTTGGGATGATCCTCCACCTTGGCACATAATATCTCTGCTCTCTAAGCAAATATCTATCTATCTCAATGTAAGTTGGATCCACTATATGTCCTCCATGACTGTGATTAGAATCACAGTAGCACTTCTGAATAAGAATAAGTTAATTGAAAATGAACCTTTCAGATTTTAGAATCCCCACATGTTCAAGTAAGGTAAAGACTCCCACTGTTGACATTAAAATGTTTTGCAAGATAACATTAGAAAATTATCCATTTATGAAGGATCTTGTTCACCTTCCCTTCAACCTTTACATGCTATTATCATAAGGCCCTGGTGGCTTTCTGTTGGGCTATAATGACATGATTGAACCAAAGGTTAACATCCACCCCCCAACCACCCTGTCATTGTCCCTCCATTCCTTTTTCGAAATTAAAATGTGAACCCAAAAAAAGGAACATGATCTAAATTATATATCAACCACTCTTCCTTAACAAATTTATTCACAAGAAGATCCGAGACATAATATGCAACATTCTTTTAAACCACAAGGTCGAACTGAGCTAGGGAAGTGGCTCTTCCAAGTCTGAAACATTAAGATTCTTGGGGGAGAGCATATAAAGGAAAAGGATATACAAGTGTGAATGAATACAATTAAGTACCCACTACGCATAATTTGGGTGCGGAGGCTTTGTTCTGTGATTGATACAACTAGAGTAGCCCAGGCCAGGATTATACCCCAAAAAACTCTCTGAACTCTACTCAACAGCTCAACTAAACAAGGGCTATGATAAAGCAGACAGTGAGTTTGGTACCTTACAGAATGTCAAAATTGGTCGGGGAATATATACTGCTACAACTTTTTCTGTTAAAACCTCATTTCATTTGTGACATAAGATTCCAACATAATCTCCTTTTCCTCTTTCAGATTTGGATATATATAGATGCTAATTAGTTAACTGCTAAATAAATAATGCATACTACATAAGCTTGCTAGCTATATGCAATGCAAGTTGGGGAAATGACTTGAGCACTAAAGTAGTTCTTGTTAATTAGGATATCTTAATCAACTGAATAGCACAAGTTCATGTCACACCCTTCAACCATAATACTGCCCAAATTCTTTTTAATCTTCAGCAGCCACCATGATGGATATACAAGTAAGGCGAGGATCGGAATCCTTTACTCCCCAACTTATGTACTCAATTCTTAAACCCGTAAATTATTAGACACCGTATTTAAGCGGTGTTTTGGTTTTTCTTGTAATAATATTTTTAATATGAATATCAAAGTAGTGTAAATTATAAGTATGTTAAAGTATTAGTTAATGGAAAGATTAGAGAATCCTGCAAGCATATATGTTGGAAAGCAAAAGCCACCCCAACCCAGAGCAGATAAGAAGCTCTTTTTTCAACCCAATAGCAAGTGACGCACTATGTTATAATAGGTAGGGAATGATTGGATTAAAATATCGAAAAGGTAGGTTGCATACATATGCCAAGAAAAACATGAAAGAGATATAATATCTGGGAGATGTTAATTATGCAGACAATTAATTAAGAGTTGGAATGCTATTGTTCATTACTTTTCCGATACTTTTTGAGCTTCTTATGATATATCTTAAGGATTCTTTTTATTTTGTTTGGAGAAAGAGTTATGTGCATTACTATATACACATGATAAATAATTTATGTCGCGTTGTTTTTATAAAAGAATTAAGAAGTGCTTATGAATATAATAAACGCATCATCTCACATTTATTCGGTGTAGTGAATGTGGAGAATTTGGAAGTTAAAAATGTAGTGTACTGGTGAAGAATAAAAAAAAAAATCGTTTTATGGTTGATGAGGAAGCTTTAATTAATGAACGAACAGTTCAAATGAGACCTGAACCCAATTCTATGTAGCAAAGAAAAGAAAAGTTTCCTGAAAACAAATACATGTGACACTCCCCTTTCTTTACATCTAATTTCAACCAAACTGATGAGCAGCTTTTTGAAACCATTTCCTTTCACATCTTTAATGTAATTGTAATGTAATGAAGACTCTTCCCTCATTTCCTCAACTGTTCTAGTTGGGATAATTTGTTATCTATAGATGATTGAATAGAAGAAGATTTGGAACATCAGGATTAGGGTCCCATCTATTGTTTAATTAGTTGGATTAGATCACCACTACAGTACTGCTGCAGTAGCATATGGTATTGTTTTTGTACGTGTATGTTGTGTTGTGTATTATGATGTTAACCAAAAAAAAAAGAGCATTTTAACACTTGAAAATACAAAACCAAATCCCCCCAGCCAAAAGCCAGTATGTAGCTAGCTTTACTCCTATAAATACATCCCAACCCTCTTTCTGTTTTCTTCATCCACCAAGCCTCCTATCTTCTCTACTAGATCTCTTGTGTTCTAAAACAAAAACCTTTAACATTCTCTTTCTGCTTCTTTCTTTTGTGCAAACTCAAACTAGAAAACATGAGGACTGGAGGAACATTCAACGTATCAGCATCGACATCTTCTTCTTCTTCTTCAATTGGGGTTCTTGGTGGAACACCAAATTCTCCATGGCACTCACCCATCCCCTACCTTTTCGGAGGCCTAGCAGCTATGCTGGGTCTCATTGCTTTTGCTCTTATGATTCTTGCGTGTTCTTACTGCAAACTTTCTTCATATTTGGAAAGCCAGGAAGCCAATGATGATATTGAGAATGGAGAGTC
Organism: Berberis thunbergii; assembly: GCA_003290165.1. Lineage (NCBI taxonomy): Eukaryota > Viridiplantae > Streptophyta > Magnoliopsida > Ranunculales > Berberidaceae > Berberis > Berberis thunbergii. Next base: position 31,465 of record QNQO01002187.1, on the reverse strand, counting down.
CAAAGATGGAGAATCTTCAAATACTAAAGCCAATCAAGCCGTATATGAAGAGACGAAAGTGGTGATCATGGCTGGTGACCAAAAGCCCAGCTTCTTGGCTACCCCTGTCATGTCCCCCTGGGGTCCTTCTCCCACCTTTTCCTCTGGAGATCATGAACACAAGATGGATATCCCCCAAAGCAACATCACTAACAACAACAAAGAAGAGGAAACCAATGAAATCCCAATGAGAATTGGGGAACCCAAGGTGGAAGAGGACAGTAGTAGTACTAGTAACAATGATCACGAAGAGGAGGACGAGCATCAAGTAACCCAAAATCAACAAGCTTCTTCACGTCAACAAAACCAGTGCTGAACTCAACTTCATTTCTTCATTGTAGTTGGATGAGGCTGCTGAAATTTTGGACTCTTAAAAATTGTTCTCTCTCTCTTTTTTTTTAATCAATTGTAATGTAAATGATTGAGAGATTATACACTTGGATGCTTGTTTAAAATTTGCAAATTATCTTTTTCTTTTCTATAAACATAATATATCATATTATATTGGTATCCATCCTCTGTCAGTAAAGAAGTATAACAAGTTATGAAACAAAATGAAAAGTGGTTGAAGTTGAAGGCCAGTTTTAATTATAATTGCAGTTGCAGCTGCAGAATTCCATTTGGAGAGCAAAGAGAGAGTGGGGTTGGATTGAAGATAGATGGAAGGATCACATAGAGAGTGAGAGCAGGTAAGAAAGCTCAGACTCAGAAGAAGATTTCTCTCTTGTGGTGCATCTAGGCCATCCCAGTTGCGTTGCTTCTTCTACTTCGCGCATAAGTACTATAGTGAGCCAACACAATCCCAATGTGTTTCCACTTCCAAAACCGTGAGATTTTTTCCTTTTTTTCTAGCTAGATTTGGATTCTGATAGCTTAAAATCCGTTCCTCAAGTAGAATGAAACCTGAAATTCACAATTTTGAATGAAAATTAACACTATACATCTTCCAAAGTTAAACTAGTAAACGCACAGCTGCTAGTAAATTAGTTGTTAGTGTGGTTATTCACTATTCAAAATTCAATCAAATGCAGTTGATTAGGCCAAGTTTTCACAACTCCAAAACTCTTATCTAATTTTCAAGTTTTTTTTAGTTTTAGTACTGTTATTGGTAAAACACCATTAAACTCAACGCCACTATTCCCGAACAACTTGGAGCTGGGCCTTCTTTTCGCACTATTACTGCCCATGGATTCAGCAGCAGTTCGAAAGGTTCACCTATTCGGGAATCTCCGAATCTATGCTTATTTTCAACTCCCCGAAGCATTTTGTGGCTTGCTACGCCCTTCCTCGTGTCTGGGTGCCTAGGTATCCACCGTAAGCGTTTCCTCGTTTGAACTTGGAATCATTTTTGCCTTTTGTTATTTTCTACGAAATTAGCTTCATCATGTTAAGTCAGTCTTGTAGATTTAGGCTCTTGCTCTTAAAGGTATCAGAATATTCTTGTAACCATATTAATCCAACAAAATCCCATGATCCAAAATTCCAAATATTTACCATATATGCAGTAACAGTAGCCAAATTTTTATTGATATAATTAAGTATTTGGTGATCATAAATTGAACCTCATTATCAAAACTAATTAAGTATTGTTGCACAGTCAATGAATTATACAAAACATAACTATTTATACTACGATTTTTTTGTTTGTTTGTTGAAACTATTTATACTATGATTAGTAGACTGTATGAGGCCTATTTTATGTCCTACATACAGTAATTATGTGATTAATAAAAAAAAAAATTAAAGTCTCTCTTGGAGATATCAAACCATATGATCTCTCTTCCTTTTGGATCCATTTAAAATCACAAAATTTAGTGATCCCTATGTGCATTTCACCTGGAATGGTATCCAAGTACAAGAGATTGTAATATTCGATGGAGAGAAAATAAAGTAAAAATCCATATATAGTAAGAAAGAAAGAAAACACTTGTGGTGGAAATGTGGACATGGTTTTATATTACATCAGGGTCGAGTCAGACTGATTCATTTCCTCCCTACTATAAAACCACCCCCTGGAATTCGAACCCCATTTGCGTTACTTCTCCATCTCTTGAATTTTTCCATCAAAACCCAACCCAAGCCTTCCTCATCTATTCTTCAAATCAAGATAAAAATATTCTTGACATTGAGATGGGGAAGGAGGTGATAGACTCAAAGTCAGGGGAAATGGGAATTCAGTCTCATTCTGTATGGAATTCTTCCATACCTTACCTGTTTGGAGGTCTAGGTGCCATGTTGTGTCTCATAATGGTTACTCTTTTAATTCTTGCTTGCTCTTTTTGGAATCAATTCGATTCGACTGAAAGGGATGATGATGTTGAGGCAAACAGAAAGGATATAGGAGAGGAGTCGATCAAGGCTGTGTATCTAGAAGAGTTTGTGGTGATTATGGCTGGTGATACTAAACCAACTTTCTTGGCTACACCCATTTTTACAACTAGTTCTACTGCGGCTACTGTGATTGATACCACCAAATCAAATGATGATCATCTTGTTAATAAGCAAGATGAAGATGAACGAGGGGAAACTAGTGAACCGCCCGACGCAATTGATTGATATCTTTGACAGAAGAAAAATAGTCTTTTGGTATGGCTACATGCATGCCCAAAAATTTGTAGTGCAGCTGCTGCTGCAGTAGCAAGAGGATTGTAAATTACTGAAGAGAAATAGAATAGAGGACGCTTTTACAATGATTTTTTGTTTATCAGTTCTTAATGTTGTTTATGGTTTCTTTTAAAAATTAGCAGTTCTTTATGTTGTTTTAAAAAAGTGTAAAAAAAAAAAAAAAGACTGGCTAGACTTACTCGGTGTTGTTAATGAAAAATGGAAAAATGGAGATGGAGATTAGGTTGCTGGATGCATGCAGCTTATAGTTAGTCAAATGTGACTGTGACGCTGAGATACGATTTCGTTTTTGGTCCTATTTCTGTTCTGTGAATTAAAAATAGGTACTCGATCTTCTAAGTCAGTGTGACGCGGCCAAAAGAAACCTGATTCATTTGATTTGGTCACACAACTCAACTCAACTCATCAAATCTTTTCCAAAAACAATAAACCCATTAAAAATCTTGTGTTATTTTGGTCAATCTCTCTCTCTTGCATCCAACCCGATTACACAGGGAATGCAAAGTCCCTAGAACAGAACATCCTCCATTCCCTCCTCCAGATCTCTTTTGGTTTTCAGAAGATGAAAATCATAACCCAATTGAATAGGTATAGGCCTCCCTGTATCACACTATTCACGCACATTGTTGTGTGATCAAATGTTTCCAATCATTGAAAAAAAATTTTAATCAATAACAAAAAAAAGAAAAACCAATGTGCTGCGTTAAACTTTGCGAATTTCGTGGCATTATTTTACTTTACAACATTTTTATCATCATTTTACAATCAAATTGATGTATGTTTTGATTTATTGGACGATGCAAGTTTAGTTTTGGTTTAATTGTATGTGTTCTCGCTGGCTGGCAGTGGGAGCAGCTTAGCTTAATATGTATGATTTCTCACTGAGACGCGGAAATGGGATTGCCTTTCCTATTTTCTGCTCTCTCTCATTAATACTGTGACACACCAAAAGATGCCGTTTCAATATTGATCTGAATGCATTGCGGATCTATCTCATCATCAACTCTGATCTTCCCAGAAATATCTGCATTAAAAGTCTTCTTCTTTTGCTGCATTCTCTCTGTTGCATCCACTCAACTGGCAGCTGACTGTTCCGAATAAAAGGGGAAGGCCTAGAATTCATGTTTAATGCATTTCTCCATGTAAATACCCATTCAATGGGTGGCAAATTAAACCAGGGTCTGTGTGACCTTTGGATCACTTACGAGCAATTATATACAAGTGATTTAAAAAGAAAAGTGACTTCTTTGCACACAAAAGTTGATCATCCTTCAACATTAGGACTAGTAGTCACAAGTAAACCTTTCAATTCCAAAAGTTTTAATTTGTTTCATTTTATTTTTTGCATGGTTTATACGGATGTAAATTATTGTAATAACACACTTTCATGGATATGATGACAAGGATTACTTAGTAACAACCACGACCCCCACAATCACCACCATCAACCATTAGCACAACCTTGTTTTCAACACGCGACCTTGATTTTCAATGGACGATTCATTTAGTAATGGCCAAAAAATTTGTTTTCGAACATTATTTGCATTTTACCAAGAATGAAATATCTCGTGGCCCAACGCTAAGCCCGGTCTGAAATCTTTGCTTATGGGCTGGTAAAGGGCTGTTAGAATTAGCATGGTCCATCTTTACAAGCTCATGGGCTAGTAAAGGACTTAGGTCTGAGCCTGTCGGGTTTGACAAAAAAAAAAAGGGTTGTGTGGACAGTGACACCAGCCACTGCTGTTACTCTGTTGAGAAGAGAAGAGAAGAAGAAGGTGAGATGAGGGAGAGACAATTTTAAAATTTTAAATTTATATTGGTGGTGTCATTAATGTTAAACACAGAAAAGTAAGAAGGGATTTGGTGCGTCAAAAAGTCACCACCCAAAGCTAATTGTAGTCATGCCATGTAATGATTTAAGGCAGGCTACTTCTTTATACATCCACTTTGACCAACTTTTTTTATAGACTTTAGTTACAATAGATGCCTGTTTTGTTGTATCATTTTAAGCCTGAAAAGCAATCGGTGCTTGCTATGTTGTGGACTTTGCGTATGTGAGCACCATCCTTATAGGCCCTATAAGCAATGGCTATAACTTCCTACATCATCCCATTTTTGTGAATTTTCATCCATGTTCCCAAACACCTTGAGCGACATACATATAGTGAAGATCATTAGGTGTCAGAGTTCGCAATTTAGGTCTGAATCTTGAAATTTATCCAGTGAACAGTCCCAAAGGGAATTTTTATTTATTTATTTACTTTTAACAATTCCCAAAGAATTCGACAACTTGGGCTTCTGGTCTGATTTCCAGTTTTTTTTTTTTTTTTTTTTTTTAAATAACCTCCAGTGGGGAGGGGCAACTATGGGATGTCAGACCTTTATTACTTGTCAACAAAAGAAACTTACAAGCATTACGGGGGTACATGACGACTTTACCCGTATTAAACCAAAAGAAACCAAAATTACAGCCTTTAAAAGAACATATGCCCAAAAGGCAAAGAAAACAAGACATGATCCAAAAACCAACACAAAAGATGCGGGCAAGACTGCCCACATACCATTCTAAACGCTGAATCAACGAGCAGAAACCAAAACAAATGATGTGGGCAAAAGTGCCCACACATTATTCAGTTCATATAAACCAGTACAAATGATCAGAGTCGCAGCAGCAGCATTCAGTTCATATAAACTGCAACCCAATAGCTCGACATGGCTTACGCCCAATCAACCATATAAACCGCTTCCTATAAACAGCAGCACATGACAACCCATCCTAAGCCAAGCAACAGCTTAATATTGAAACAGAGACACTCTATTTTGCGACAGAGTTCGCTGCCAAATCCACACAGCAGCAGTTCATTTCCTTGCAATAACCAGTAAAGCAGCAACCTGTCCCTGCATGATTCCCGGACTGCCCACGCAAAAACAAGACCCCAAAACCTCGCAGCCACATTACTAGTACCGGTATCTACGCCTCCCCATGGCGAATGTACGCCGTATGTAATCTATCTAGCACCATCAAGCCTGCAACTTTCCTAGGCAAATCTGTCCCAATGAAAGAAACTGACCTATGGTCTTTTTGTGCCCTATCCGCCAATGAATCTGCCACTGCATTGGCTTCTCGATAGATATGATGACAATCTAAAGTCATTGTCGCTGCCAATACATTTATTTCTTTCAAAATGTTCTCCAAGTGCCAAGGAATTTTTAAGTATTCCTGAAACCAACCGCAAACAAGTGCCGAATCCGTTTGGATTACCACCTTCTTGAAACCCCAAGCTAGACAGAGGCGAAGGCCCTCCAAAAGAGCCAGTAACTCCGCTTTATTGTTAGAACCTGTGCCAAAAAATAATTGTTTTCCCGCCACACCAAAACCCCTCGAGTTTCTAATAATCACACCGCCAGACGCCTTATCCTTGCGGGAGGCTCCATCCACATTAAGCGAAACAAAGTCTATGGGAGGAGGGTGCCAATAAACGAGTCTGACCAACTTCCGTCTAACGGGAAGCACATCCAAGCCCAAAGCCCGTAGGGGGGCCTTGTTAGAGCTAACTTGCTTTGGGATTATGAAAGAATTAGCCAGTTGCAACTGGCGCCTAATATTCAAAATTGCAAAGACGGGATTTGGGGGAACATTTTCATAAACACATTTGCAACGTTGTTTTCAGATTTCCCATAAAATGAACATAGGAGAAAGAAAGAATAATATCCCTGTTTGCGACTCGCGATTAGCTCTCTTGAACCAGGTTACTAGCACCGTGTTGATGTTTGCTGGTCTCCGTATATGTACATCAAATACCCCATCAAAATGACGCCACACCTGCATGGCCAATTCCCCGTCGAGAAAGAGATGCTTCAAAGATTCTTGCTTTGACGAAACGCAACAACGACATCTGGAGACCATACTGAAACCACATCTATGTAATTCCCCATCCACCGGCACACCTCAACGAAGTAATTTCCAAACAAAGACGGAAATTTTGGATGGAAGAAGGGTTTGCCAAAACAAGGGACTTATGGCATTAACCCGCCCTTTTATCCGTAACAGTTCATAGGCCGATTGAAATGAAAAGGAACCATTCTTATTAGGAGCCCACACACACGAATCTTTCTCATGGGCCTCACCTCGTAGTCTATCTGCAAAAAGACCACGTGCCTCGCTTCTAAGATCCGGGTGAACCAATTCAAAATTGCTCAAAATCACCTCATTGACCGTTGGCCAAACACTTTGATTAATCAGTGCCGTCGATCTCGTGAAAGAAGCCGTCATGTTCCAGAATAGATGAACAATGTCACCAAATCCCAAATCATGCAAACAATCCCAAATTATAGGAATGGTATTATATATATATAGGCATTCAAGTGTAGTGAACATCTGCAGATATACAAATTTGTTTAGAGTTGTTCTGCCGTTAATTTAGTTCTTGTAAGTTGTAACAGTTTCGCCTCAACTAACAAATCATTATCGTTATATGTTCATTCTCATTCTCTCCTCCAATTATCAGACTATGTTTACATTCGAGTCCATTGAGATGAAAATAATATGTTGAGCTGTTGACCCAATTCAAGTGCCAAAGAACTCTATCATGAGCATCGGGCAATTGCATGCAGCTAGTTGCCATAACAGTTGATGATAACTGGTGGTTTATACTTTATAGTGAAATTCCATTGAAAGGGCTTTTAATTCATTACACCTACTAACTTTCCGTTTTAGTTTTTGGAACAAAATCCGCAATTCAACCTAGAACGGTATATATATCGATAATGATTACAGACTATACATACAACTTGTTCGTTTACTGAACATGTCGCACAATGTAAAACCATACCAAATCTCATCTCACCTCAAAAGGTAGGAACTACATCAAACCCATCAACATTGGACATGAAAGCGAGCATGTAGATGAAGTAGATGAGTACATTTGATTTTGATCAATAGCAGCAGCAGCAGCAGAAGCAGCCTCATCTGTTTCAATCTGATCACCTCCCTTTACTTTTTTTTTCTTTTTTTTTTTTATGGAAGGTGAGCTTGGTTTTTAACAAGATCATGTAACCCTCTGGCAGGGTTCCAACCTTAGATGTATGGTTCCATCTGCCACAACTCTACCAACTATCTGGTACCCATTGGCACAAACCTCCCTTTAACCCTTGGGCGAGTCTCAGCATAGGCTTTTCTGGAGGCGTAACGAATGGTCTTCTCAAACTTTCTGTTCTTCCTCTTCTCTCTGTATCTCAGAACCCTAGCCTCTCGATCCAAACCACACAATTGGGTTGCTATAGCACTACCACCGTCGATGGAATTTCCATCAGGAACAACTCCTGCATCCTGGGATGAGGATGATACATGTACCACCACAACATATATCCTGATATATATTAGATCTTCATTTTAATTTTGTGATACGAAAATTCAATACAATACAATACAACTCAACAGAATAGAGGTTGACAATTCTTTGTTCATCATTAGGTATGGTAATTAAAAAGTGAAATATTGAATTACTTACGGTCTTGGCAAGCGATTTTGGAGTAGTAGTGGAAGAGTAATAGCTTTGAGTAGTTGTGAGTGACTTTGATCCTCCTCCACTGAAATCTATGTAGTACTGGCCATGGCCAGCAGAGGTAGACAAAGACGATGAGGAAGGTGGTGGTAGAGAGGGCGTAACAGTTGAGTTTTTCTGCTCCGGCACAACACCGTCAATTCTGCTGGTCTTATTATTATTATGAAAATTCATTTCCATTGAAGGCACATAATCCAGATCGAAATAGGGATCCGCATCTGAGAAGAAATAATCTCCTCCTCCTCCAGCTCCAGCTCCAGCTCCTCCTGTTGACTTGGCAACATCGAAAACAGCCTCCTCTTCAACACACTTCTTAGGAGGAGGATTTGGAAGCGACATCCAAGCGTGAGCAGCTTCTACCTGATCTTCTTCTTTATGGTTATAATTTTCTGGTACTGCCACTGCTTGGCTAGAATTGACAAGGATATCACTGTTTCTGTTGTTGTTGTCGTCATCATCAATATTGGAGAAGATAAGGTTGAAAGCATTAGTAGTTTTGACGGAGGATGATAAGTGGTAAAAGGGAGAAACTGGGTAACGCTCATGCCGGAGAGCTAGGGGATTGACTGAATGGATGTCATGGTCACAGTTCACACACAGCACAGCTGCATCTGCTTTGCAAGTGACACTACCAGGGGCTTGCTCACAAACATCACAAATCCAAACTCGCTCATGCTCATTTGCACCTCCATTATGAATCCTGTTATCACAACCCATGCATAGAAAGACAGAATCAACTCGACAGTACAACATTGCCTTTCCTGATTTACAAGACTCGCACACTTTTCCTCCACCTGACATGCTTGCTTACTTGGCTTCTCCTCCTCCTACTACTACTACTACTACTACTTCTTCTTCTTCTTCTTCTCTACTAATAAATCTCTCTTTGTATCTTCTCTTCTTCTTCTTTACACAACAACTGATAATTCAATTCTCTTATCTACATAGGAAGACGTGGCATTTGCTAGGCCACTTGAAAAGCTTAAAGTTTGTCCATGTTGTCTGTCCCTCCCCCTTCTCACTCAATTAATACACAAAGGACTGGGAGCTTAGGGGTCATACCATGTGCATTAAGGGTTTGTCCGGGCAATCACACTTTTAAAGTCAATTTTTTTTATTCGGTTTGGATATTTTAATGTTTTTACTCATTTTCCGTAAAACACACCCATAAACATTATCAGAAAACGGAGTAGAAATGTAAAAAATCTTAAAACATGGCTAAAAAATAGCTATAAAGTCTGACCGCTTAAAATTAGGGATTTAAACAATCATTCTTCACATTTTAGATGACCTGAAGTAGCCAGGATGTAAATTTGTCTTGAACTTTTCTAGTAGGGGTGGGCAATGTCGGTTCGGTTTGGTTTTGAGCCTCAAACCGATTTCGAACCGATTTCATTCGGTTTGCCCAAAATCGAAACCGAAACCGAATTTTGTATTTGTAAATCGATGAATTCGGTTGAACCGAATTTCGGATCGGTTAGGTTCGGTTGGGTCTAAATTTCAGGCTCAAGCATTTGAAAGACTTTCATTAAAACATGTCCAATTTTTTTACAGGCCCAATTTTTTTACAGACCCAATTTTTATCCCAAAATTAAAAACTTTGAGAGAATGGGGTGATTCAGTGCAATAGGGTGTACTGCAGTGCATTTGTTGCACTAATTAGGTATTGACACCTACATGTTATTTAGTTATTTATATATATTTAATTAATCGGTCGGTTCGGTTATAAATCGGTCGGTTCAAAATCGTAAACCGATTTCGAACCGTTTATAATCAGTTCGGTTCGGTTTAAATTATTTTCTTTCTACTCATATTTCGGTTCGGTTATCGAACCGAATTAAAAAATCGGTTCGGTCGATTAACCGAATTTAAATCGGTTTTTGCCCACCCCTATTTTCTAGAGTGTCAGGTCAGGTCCAATATCATTCATCATCTTAGAGATGCTTATAATGGCCCAATCAAACACAATCACACGGACAAAGAACTCCTCTGTCGTTGTCCTGAATCTCTAGATTTTTTTATTTGAAACTTTTCTAAAGAGTCAGGTCCAATACCATCTATCATCCTAAAGATGCTCATAATGACCCAATCGAACACAATCACACGGACAGAGAACCCCCTGTCGCTGTCCTGGCTCTAAAGACCCGACTCTCTAAATTTTTTAATTTGATACTTTTCAAGTGCATTTTTTATTTTATTTTCAATGAAATTTTATTAGTAATTGCAAACATTAAAAAATATTTAGTTTAATAAAAATTTATTAACATTAAATAAATGAATTGTTTTTCACAAGTGATATTAAACTCCTAACAAAAAAGTATTTAAAATTAATATCTAAAATAATAACGATAGAATTCAATGAAAAATATATATCATTAGCCAATTCGTATAAAATTTGAGCCTCATATAAACTATTTTTTCTTTGAAATTGTATTATGATCATATTAGATTCGCAAATTTCAAATTTTTTTTAGCTTCACCTAGAACTTATTTTGTGATTCTCAATTCTAGACAATCAGGCTTTATAGCCACTTTTTGTTCAGGTTTTAAGTTTTTTACATTTCTATCATTTCTATAGATAATGTTTGTGATTTTATTTTAAAGAGAATGGGTAAAGGTGTAAAAATGCTCTAGCCTGACAAAAAAATGGCTTTAAAGTCTGGCTGCCTAGACAAACTCTTTTGTGATATTAGTTATATATTTTAGTTATTATGTTTGTTTGCTCTTTGCTAAGGTTATCAACAGTGGCCTTATTTTGGTTTAAAATTGACTACACTTGAATCCAATTTGATATATGCATTGAATTTTTTTATTAGTTACTAGTTTCGGTAAAAAAAAAATTGGCTTTACCATTGATAACTACTATTATTAACTAATAAGTATTTTCCATTTCGCCCCCCTCGACTAAAATCCTGGGTCCGCCCCTGCTAGTAGCGCATTGTTCTGCTTGAGTGAATTTGATGAGAGAGTTAGCAAAATCATAAATTACAACATATTACAAAGTTTTTGTCCTGCAATTTGAAGCCAATTCATGTGCTTTGCTATTAAGTTTACAGAAAATATATTTACAAACCCAATTTGTAAGGTGAGAAAGAAGTGAAGTGATCTAATGCCGCAAACAATTTACTTTGGATGCCCCGTATTTCTCAAATGAGTGTCTCTCTGTCTGCCTGCACATCACATCACATCATGTCTCCACACTTCTAGCATCCAACAAAATGTATTGAGATTTTTATAGGGGGTCTGGCTATCTAGAATTTTTGGAGAAGAGAGGGGAGGGTGTTAACTGAAAACTCAATAATACATACAGGGAAGGGAGCAAAGAACATCTTCATTTTCCTAAAATGTAGGGGGTCAATCCAAAAAAACACACCAAATGCATCCAAGTATTCCTCCTAGTGATGAGACAATTTTGATAGGAACTTGAAAGCAAGCCATGTGGTTAGCTACTGTTTTTGAATGGCCAGGAAGCCCATTGATTGGTGTAGCTAATAATGATATTGTGGCCAAGCAAATTTTGTTGACTAAATATCAGTCAAGCAAATAAAATTATATATAATCTAATTATGTTATAATGAAATTTGTTAAGGACTCAAATTAATTGTTCCATTTAAGGACAGTTTGGCAACTATTTCTGTGTGTTTACCTAGTTCAAATTTCTTGGATGCGTTGCATTTGTTTGCATTTTACGGTCTCGCTCATTCGTCATCACGTGACTGTATATACTGGTTAACTGGACAAATTCGATTCAGCTAACTGGCGATGAGCATCCTTCAAAACAGTTATGCATCAGTCTTGTACATCCTCAAGATGAAGGATTATATATGGTGGAATGACACAATTTTGGCCTTGTTATATATGAAATTTACAGGAATGATCGATAAAGCATGGTTGGAAAGCCGATATGGAACAACAATTTAAATACATTCACACTTATGATGCAATTTTCTTGAATTTCCCTTTTTAATTGTTCTTATTACAATTGGATTTGAAAGAATGAACAGAGGACCAACTTACAGTAACAAAAAAATCCTGGTTTACATGCAGACAAAAGACAGCCTCCAATATCAACAAGATATGGCCTCATTTTGCTTATCCACTTTGAACTGCAAACCAAGCTACACAGCCGTACGTACACATCTAGATTTAAAGACATCAAATACATAATCCTCATGTATAGACTTGGTCAGAGGTGTGAAATTTTTCAGTAGTTGAATTTATAGACTCAGAAGAACATTGTTACTTTCACCCACAAGGGATACAACTGTTGATGCTATGTGCTTGCTAGTGAGACCGGCCTCTTCTATCTGGAATGTTTGCGATCCATGCTCTATGTATCTATCAGGGAGCATCATGGCTCTCCACTGCACAAAAAGCAAAAAACCATAAGATTTCCAAATTTATGTTAAACTGATAATTTAAAGAGTAAATCTCCAGCTTATGGTTGATTGAAAAGGTTTGAGAAACTATCCAAGTACCTTAAGATTTCCGTCTAATAATCCAGTCAAGGACATGAACTGAGAGACATGAGAACTAAATCCACCAATGGATCCTTCTTCCACTGTGATGAGTACCTCATGCTCTTGAGCAAGTCTTCTAATAAGGTCTCCATCAAGTGGCTTGCAGAACCGTGCATCCGCTACAGTCACTGAAACACCATTCGCTTCAAGAAGCTCCGATGCTGCTAAACAGGTCTGGACAATTGTCCCATATCCCAGAATCGCCACCTTACTCCCTTCCTTTAGTATTCTCCCCTTCCCAACCTGTTCAAAAGTTTTAGCAATATAAGAATCACTTGATTGACTTTAGTTAATCATACACCGTGTCTTCATGAAGTTGGAGAAGTGATGTACCTCTAAAGGTGTTCCTTTGCTGTTCGGTGGAAGAATGGATCCAATACCATTTCCTCGGGGATATCTAAAGCAACTTGGCCTATCATCGATGGCTGCTGCAGTAGCCACCATGTGAATAAGTTCTGTTTCATCAGATGGAGCCATGACCACCATATTAGGTAAGCAAGCCATGAAAGTTGTGTCAAAAGCTCCACAATGGGTAGGGCCATCTGCACCAACAAGGCCTGCCCTGTCCATTGCAAATCGCACCGGGAGTTTTTGAAGATCCACATCATGAATCACCTATAAAAATTCACACACCAACATTAGCTAATGTCAAAATTGTTTGTGAGAAGGGGTTATTATATATTGCGTAAGGACTTTTCAATGTGGTATGCATGTAGTTGTTACCTGATCATAGCCCCTTTGTAGGAAAGACGAGTAAATTGTACAGAAGGGTTTGAAACCCTCACAGGCTAGACCGGCAGCAAAAGTCACAGCATGTTGTTCTGCTATCCCGACATCAAAACAACGTTCTGGGAATTTCTTTTGGAATAAGTTAAGACCTGTTCCTCCTCCCATGGCAGCATGGATTGCTACAATTTTATCATCATTTTCTGCTTCAGTGATTAGAGATTCAGCAAAATACTGAGTGTAAGAAAGTGTGGGAGCTTTCGTCTTTAGTTGTTTCCCTGTCTTTGCGTCAAATTTGACAACACCTATGATACAAACCATTTCTTAGAATTAGCTATAATCATTGAGATATCAATAGAGGAAGTTTTTTCCATTATCAATGATAGTTGTTCGTACCATGCATCCTGTCAGCTGCAATTTCAGCTGGAGGATAACCTTTCCCTTTCTCAGTTACAAGATGAATGAGAACTGGACCTGTTGCAGGTGCAGCCTTCACCTTAGTAAATATGTCAACAAGGTCTTCAATATTGTGACCGTCAACTGGACCAATGTAATAGAGACCAAGCTCTTCGAACAGGGGAGCCCCTGCACCACCAGTCATTCCTTTTGCATAAGTATCAATCTTTGAAGCAATTTCATATGTCTGCCCTCCTATTTGCTTTGTAACCTCCTGGAATAAAAAAAAGATAGAAAGTCGTTGTTAATTACTTCTGATATAAAGATTGAAACTACATGTAGGATATGTCCCTAGATCATGAATACATTAGGCCTAAATCATACGATTAACAGATGTTATAGTATATACCTTAACAGCCTCTCGAAATTGACGAACTTTTGTGCTAGATTGGAGCTTTGTTAGGGCTTTACTTAAAGCGCCAACAGGGAGTGCAGGTCCATCTACAGTTGCAGTAGGAAGGGAAACTTGTTTGTTGTCATTGAGGATGACTATGAGATTTGAGTCTACATAACCAGCATTGTTCATTGCTTCATATGCCTGCCCTGCAGTCATTGCTCCATCCCCTATTACCGCGATCACATGATTTTTGTTCCCTAGTAAGTCTCTACCAACTGCCATTCCTGGAAGAACACAGTGAGATTGGTTATCAGATAAATTACTCAAGTCAAAGTGTTAATATGTAAAGCAAACAGTTACTTTGATAAATAAGTGAGATCCTTATGAGAAGAATAGTTTGTAGATTCAATATACCTAAGGCAGCTGAGATACTGGTAGAACTATGACCAACTCCGAATGCATCATGCTCGCTCTCATCCCTTTTTGGGAAGCCAGCCAGTCCACTAGTCTGTCGAATTGTATGCATTCTTGATCTCCTTCCCGTCAATATTTTATGAGGATAAGCCTACATGATGTTGATTCCCAATATTAGGATAAATAATATGCAGTACTATTAAGCCATCAACTTTCTAACCACAGTTGACCAACGCTAAGTGTACATGCTAATTGGAATCTTGATGAATTGGTTACCTGATGTCCAACATCCCAAATAATTTTATCTTCAGGGGTGTTGAATACATGGTGGAGTGCAACAGTTAAATCAGTCACCCCAAGACTAGAACTCAAGTGTCCCCCAGTCTTCGAGACAGTATACACAGTCTCCTCTCGGAGTTCATCTGCTAGCATCTCAAGTTCCTGAAGCGTTAAATAAATAAATAAAAACAATTAATTGAGTCAGAAACAAGATTCCAATTGGTGAAATCTGAAGCTCTTGTTTGATTTATTATTATTATTTATTTTTTTAACGTATTTTTTAGTCTTCCGCGGATGTTAATACCTTGACAGAAAGGTTCTTCATGTGCAATGGATTACTGATTGTATCAAGGATGGGTGTGGCAGGCTGTTCTCCTGAGAAATTAAGAGCTTTTGTAGTCTGATACTTTTCTATCTTCGTATCTCTATCTTTTGAATCATCACTGGCTGTGGCAGCAATAATACCACAAAACTGAATCCAAAGGAGTCAACATATAAGTACATGCAAGTTAATATATAGATGATGATTCGACAAAGAGCAAAAGAAGGAAATTAAACTGAATAGAAGGACAACGTACATACCTTGTTCCTTTTATGGTTAAGAGAAGTGGTGGTGGTGGTGGTGAAGCTGAACTTTTTTGAAGAGCAACCATCCAGAGAATTGCGTGGAAGAAACACACTCTTCAATGCAACAGTAGAAGAAGCCATTATCTTTTATGGATGAAAGGAAGTTGAATGATTGATTAACTTAACAGTTGCAGAAGGGATCGAGTCTAAAATTATAGCAATAATAATAAAAAGAGAAGAAGAAGCTAGATTTTTGAAGTAATGATGAATGAAATGTAGATTTGAGTGCTAAGGTTTATATAGGAAAAACTAAATGAGGAAACCATTAGAGATGGGGTCTTTGTTCACCCATGCGTTGGTGTTGTGACCTTCTCATCTGTTTCCATATAACTCATATAAATCTTTCTTCCACACTTTTAAAACATGGAATTGAATAACATGTTCAAACTTTTTACGACTTTGAAATAGTCCAAATATTAAGAAATTAAAAAGGAAATCAATATTTTTATGAATGTTGGTGAGTCTTCTCCTTACCAGTCAGTTCATGAAGATGTAGACCAAGATTCACAATCTGTCCAAAAGTCCAAGGACTTTTTGCCTGAATAGGACTTGGTATAACTATGCCATTGATCGAGCTGTTTACATTGATATATATATACGTTAGTGGATACGTATAACTGACTAAATTTTGCTTCATGGGCTTGATGCTTAGTTAGTCAAAAAAAATTTGAATCATTGATCTCAATAATTTATGAAAATAATCTTTGAACTATTCAAATTACTTGTAAAAATATTCAACTTTTTTTTAGTTGATATATTCATCGTTAACAATTTGAGCTGTTTAGAACTTCTAACATTGAACTTGTATAATGGTCTTATCAATTATTGGTAGTTTCTGCGAGTCATGTTATTCTGCTACAATATTTTTGTTTATTTATTATTATTTTTTGTTTGTATGCTACTAATATATTATGCAACTATCATGCATGTAATTCGTTTTTTAGTTACATTACAGATTAAAATATATGAAGTTTAACATTAAAAAATAACCCCGCTCGCTTTCCAAAAAAAAAAATATTACTTTTTTTGCACCAGAAAAATGGTTTCCTTGCGGTTCATGTTTCGATTATAGTAGAAGAAGATAAAGTGGCATGTGGGACTCCAAAGTGTATGATTGAAGTTTTTAATGCAACTATATTGTTAGACTTTTAAATCTCAAAATAAGTAAATAAATAAAATAGGCTTCCTTATCCCATTCCATTAAACAGCTCTTCCTTGTGGCATCATCAAGATATTGAATCACCCAGTTGCATATAATTAATAATTATAGTTTTAGAGCATCTTCAGTGGCAGGCCTTAGTTTAGTCCCTCAAATTTACATTATTGTTGTCAAACTTATGTCTCTCCAGGCTCATCAATGGTAATTATGTGTGAATCTACTTTTTTTAGCATGAATAAAGACTATAAAATTTAGATCAACAACTCAAAATCTTCATAAATTGTAAAGAAAAAACTTCATTTTTGCATCCCTTTAAATCGTAACACCCTTTTGGTGCTTTAAAATGTTCTAAGTTCATTCTGAAGAACTGCGGCTTCTAAAAGAGGCCAGCTCTTGAATTCTTGTAATTGAGCGATTGTAATTGGTTCATCATTTTTTTTTATTAGGAGTTTATTAATATAAAGGTTTGAAGATCCTTCAAACCTCTACTAAATTATTTCTTTGCCTGTAGTACAATGATCAATCTCTACTAAATTTCTTTCATACCTAGTTTTCTGAGCCCAGTTATTTTCTATGTTTGGTTCAACTAAAAAATTCCATAGCCTCTTTATTGTTTTTCGTATATTATCTCATGTGAGCTTAACCACAGCCTAACTGGATAAGCAAATTCGCTGTGAGCATTCATGATTTTAGCCATTTAGGATCAAATTTCCTTGAAATAATTTCTAAGGAGTGCTTGAAAAAGTGATAATATGAAGCATCAATGCTGATATTAAATAATACATCCGCTGATAAATCAACAACAAGCAATTGCTGTGAAGTTCCCTTCTTTACTTCTTTGTTCTCATTACAATTGCAACGGAAAAATGAACTAGTAAGGTCCAACTTACAGCAGTAAAAACCTGGTTTACATTCTTTGCCACTCAAATTGGTTGAATGGCAAACCTAGACAGGCTTATGCACTTTGAATTACACACACCAAATGCACATCATCCTCACATATATAGATATTTTAGAGGAGTGAAATTCTGCAATTGTTGAATTTACAGACTCACAAGGACATTGTTGCTTTCACTGACAAGTGACAGAACAGTGGAGACTATGTGGTTGCTAGTGAGACCTGCCTCTTCTATCTGGAATGTTTGTGATCCATGCTCGATGTATTTATCAGGGAGCATCATGGCTCTCCACTGCACAAAAACACAAACCATTTCCAACTTTAATTCAAACTGATACTATACAAGCTAGTAAACCTTCAGCTTATGTTTTCTATAGAAAGGACTGTGAAAATTACCTTGAGATTTCCGTCCAGCAATCCTTTCAAAGACAAGTATTGACAGACATGAGAACTGAAACCTCCAATGGATCCTTCTTCCACTGTGATGAGTACCTCATGCTCCTTAGCAAGTCTTGTAATAAGCTCTCCATCAAGTGGCTTGCAGAACCGTGCATCTGCTACAGTTACTGAAACACCGTTGGCTTCAAGAAGTTCCGATGCTGCTATACAGGTCTGCACAATTGTCCCATAGCCCAAAATGGCCACCTTATTTCCTTCCTTAATAATTCTCCCCTTTCCAACCTGTTCAAAGTTTTAGCAATATAAGAATCGCTTGATTGGCATTAGTCTATCATATACCATGCCTTCATGAAGTTGGAGAAGTGATGTACCTCTAAAGGAGTTCCCTTGTAGTTCGGTGGAAGGATGGATCCGATGCCATTTCCTCGGGGATATCTAAAGCAACTCGGCCTATCATTGATGGCTGCTGCAGTAGCCACCATGTGAATAAGTTCTGTCTCATCAGATGGAGCCATGACTACCATATTAGGTAAGCAAGCCATGAAAGTTGTGTCGAAAGCTCCACAATGGGTCGGGCCATCTGCACCCACCAGACCAGCCCTGTCCATCGCAAATCGCACTGGAAGTTTTTGAAGATCCACATCATGAATCACCTATAACAGTACACACACAAGCATTAGCTAATGTCTAAATTATTTGCGAGAAGGGGGAATTATATAATAACTAAGGACTTTTCATTGTGGTATGTATGTAGTTAGTTACCTGATCATAGCCCCTTTGTAGGAAAGACGAGTAAATTGTACAGAAGGGTTTGATGCCCTCACAAGCTAGACCAGCTGCAAAAGTCACAGCATGTTGTTCTGCTATCCCAACATCAAAACAACGTTCTGGGAACTTCTTTTGGAATAAGTTAAGGCCTGTTCCTCCTCCCATCGCAGCATGGATTGCTACAATTTTATCATCTTTCTCTGCTTCAGTGATTAGAGCTTCGGCAAAATATTGAGTGTAGGAAAGTGTCGGTGCTTTTAACTTTAGTTGCTTCCCTGTCTTGGGGTCAAATTTTACCACACCTGTGATACAAAGCATATCTTAGTATTAGTATATCATTGAGATATCAATATAACAAATGTTTATACAATAAACCATGATGGTTGGTTGTACCATGCATCTTGTCATCAGCGATTTCAGCTGGAGTGTAACCTTTCCCTTTCTCAGTTACAATATGGATGAGAACTGGACCTGTTGCAGGGGCTGCCTTCACCTTTTTGAATATGTCAACAAGGTCTTCAACACTGTGACCATCAACTGGACCGATGTAATAGAGACCAAGCTCTTCGAAAAGGGGAGCCCCAGCACCACCGGTCATTCCTTTTGCATACATATCAATCTTTGAAGCAATTTCATGTGTCTGCCCTCCTATTTGCTTTGTAATGTCCTGAAAATCAATGAAGAATGAAAACAGTTGATATATTACTTCTAATATAAATATTGAAGTTAGATGTGAGGATAACATGTCCCTCGATCATGCACTTATCGGGCCTAAATCATACAATGAAGAGAACTAACATATATACCTTAGCAGCCTCTCGAAGCTGACGAAGTTTTGTGCTAGATTGAAGCTTTGTTAGGGCTTTACTCAGAGCACCAACAGGAGGTGCAGGTCCATCTACAGTTGCAGTAGGAAGGGAAACTTGCTTATTGTCGTTTAGGATGACTATGAGATTCGAATCCACATAACCTGCATTGTTCATTGCTTCATATGCCTGCCCTGCTGTCATTGCTCCATCCCCTATCACCGCGATCACATGATTTTTGTTCCCTAATAAGTCTCTACCAACTGCCATTCCTGTAAGAACACGATGTGATTGGTTATTAGAAAAGCTAATTTAAATAGTTACAATATAAGTAAGTGAGATCTGTATTGATATTGAAAGCAAAGTTTGTAGATATTCAGCATACCTAAGGCAGCTGAGATGCTGGTAGAACTATGACCAACTCCAAATGCATCGTGCTCACTCTCATCCCTTTTTGGGAAGCCAGCCAGTCCATTAGTCTGTCGAATTGTATGCATTCTTTCTCTTCTTCCCGTCAATATCTTATGAGGATAAGCCTACATGATGTTGATTCCCAATATTAGGATAAATAATATGCAGTACTATTAAGCCATCAACTTTCTAACCACAGTTGACCAACGCTAAGTGTACATGCTTATTGGAATCTTGATGAATTGGTTACCTGATGTCCAACATCCCAAATAATTTTATCTTCAGGGGTGTTGAATACATGGTGGAGTGCAACAGTTAAATCAGTCACCCCAAGACTAGAACTCAAGTGTCCCCCAGTCTGTGAGACAGTATATACGGTTTCCTCTCGGAGTTCATCAGCCAACATGTTGAGTTCCTGAAAAGGGTTAATCATAAAACCAATTAATTGCAGGAATCAACAAGACATAGTTTATTAGATAAAAAAATTTCACTTCATCTATTTATTCTGTTAGTTGTCAAGTCGGGTAACAGAATTAATGTTATACCTTGACAGAAAGATTCTTCATGTGCAATGGACTATTGATTGTATCAAGGAGGGGTGTGGTAGGCTTCTCTCCTGAGAAGTTAAGAGCTCTATTTCTCTGATACTTCTCTATGTTTGTCTCTCCATCTTTTGAATCATCAACAGCCGAGGCAGAGACAATACCACAAAACTGAATTCAAATAAGAAAAAAAATGAATCAAGTGTGTTAAATCACAAAGTAGATGCGCATTAAGATGATTCCACCAACAAACAAATTAAAGAAGTGAAGAGATCGAAAGACAGTAGACTTCATACCTTCTTCTTTTTATGGGCAAGAGAAGTGGTTGTGAATCTGAACTTCTTTGAAGAGTAACTATCCAGAGAATCGCGTGGAAGAAACAGACTCTTCAATGCCACACTTGAAGAAGCCATTTTCTTTATCAATGAGAAGAAAATGAATGTTCAGCTTAATAGTTGCAGCTGATGAAAGAAGAAGAAGCTAAACTTTTGAAGTAATGGTAGATTTCACTGAAAAAAGGGTTTATATAGGAAAATAAAATGAGGAAACAGGTAGATCTCATATGTTGTGGCCTTCTCATCTGTTTCCATAATACGTAATTTATGAAAATAACCTTCTGAGCATTTCAAATAACTTTTAAGAAGATTCAGTCATTACGAAATCTTTTGTATTATAGGATCATATATATATATATATATTCATAGTTAACTCTTCCAAGATAAAACTTAGGTGTTTATAAACTTTTATCTGAATGACTTGGTCTTATTGTTGACGATAGAAAAACCCAGATCTACTTTGTAAATTAATTAAGGAGACAAAAAAAAATTTATATATGTAGTAGTCTCTTCACATGCAACTTTGGACACAACAACATATTCAAACAATAAATAGCTGTGTCTTGAGACTCTTGACTACAGCCACACGTTACACGTGGAAAAACATGGCTGGTAGTCTCTGGGAATCATCAATATATGTACTATTATGACATAAGTTTCATTTAAAAAAAGAAAAAAAAAACAGATTATAACAATTTGTATTTTAATTATTAGATAGTACAAAAACCTGAGGCTTAATATTAGTTATTTCCCCACCCATTTCCTTGCAGTGGTTGAGTATAATACAAGAAGATAAACAACCATTACGATTACAAGGAAGAAAAGTTATGGTCGGTTTATTATGCAACCACTTTAATACCAAAACACTTTGCAATGTTACTCCTTAATATGAAGACGGTGAATCTAAAATTAGTTAGATTCTTTGTTGAAGCTTTGAAATAAGTTTATTATTTTGTAAATGATGAAACGAGTAAACGTACGAACTAGGGGTGGGCAAACAGGTCGAGGATCCGCGGGTTTAAACCGGACCGGACCGTTTTGCTCTAAATGGTCCGAATTTTAATTTTGTATTTTTAGATACGGTTCGGATCGGTCCGGATCCGTTATAAAACGGTCCGGTCCCGGTTTCTATTTTTTAAAAAGAAACGGTCCGGGTTGGACCCGTCCGGACCGTTTCAAATCGCATTTACTATAAAAACCTAAACCAAAACCTAAACCTAAACTCTCCTCTCCTCTCTCTGTCTCTCCTCTCTTTGTCTCTGTCTCGAGAAGGGGAAGGAGATCTCCCTCTCCTCTCTCTCTCGGTCTCTATCTCGAGAAGAAGAAGCTACAGCAGCCGCGAGACCAAGAAGAAGAGGAGCAGAAGAAAAGGAAGAGACGATTGGAGATCTCCCTCTCCTCTCTCTCTCTCGGTCTCTGTCTCGAGAAGAAGCAGATCTCCTCAAGAAGCAGATATCTTCTCTGAAGCAGCAGGATCTCATCTTCGTCTCCTCTCTCTCGGTCTCTGTCTCGAGAAGAAGCAGATCTCCTCTCTCTCGGTCTCTGTCTCGAGAAGAAGCAGCAGCGCAGCAGGAGATCTTCGTCTCCTCTCTCTCTCGGTCTCTGTCTCGAGAAGAAACAGAAGCAAGGGATTACTGTAATGGATTTGTAATGGATTTCATTGGTAGAATGATTACTGGATTTCATTGCTAGAATGATTACTGTTAGTAATGGATCGCATTTAGGTAGTTTGTTTGTCTGATTTGTAATGGATTTCATTGCTAGAATGATTACTGTTAGTAGCTTTTCAACTATTGTAGACAATTTGTTTGCTTTGATGTTTTTGTTTGGATTTAGTCCAAAACAGTAATCATTATAGCAACTTTTAACCAGAAACCAGATACATTTTTAGTAGGAACCGTTTGGAACCGTAGGAACCGGACCGTTCCAAACGGTTCGAGTTAGGTTCGGTTCCAATGTTTAAAATGAGGGGATCTGGACCGGACCGGATCCGTTAATTTTAAACGGTTCGAGTTAGAATCCTCCAAAATTGGAATCGATCCGGACCGTGCCCACCCCTAGTACGAACGATTGTAAACTTTATCATCATCTTTTTTATTAATATAAAGTTCGGGGATCCTAAAAATCCCAACTTACTTTCTAAAAAAAACAGCCATTTCATATGCCAAATTTGTACCTTATTCAAGTTTTCTAATTGCAATCCATTTAGTTAATCAAACTTATTTCAATAATGCAACCACCATCTTCTTTGGATTTTAAATCCTAAATAGGTTTTTATGATTCCCACCCATTAAATTGTTTCCTTGTGGTCTCAAGAAATATCAGTATATATAATAGATTGAATGAGTCACTTGCTTATGTTGAATTTTTTTTTAAAAAATTTTTTTTTATTGTTTTGTTGAATCTGATTAGAGCATCTTCTTAAATGATAGGCCCTATTTTAATCGCTCAAGCTCACGTTTCCAGATTCAAACTTGGGTATAGTCCGTGCACGCCATAGAGAATTGTGCAAGTCGATCACTTGAGTTAATTCTACTTTGTTTAGAATACACAAGATCTTCGAAATTTAGACAAAACTTATTCTTTACCTAAAATGTAAATGAACAGACTATTTACTTGCAGCAATTTAAATAGTTTTGAAATCCAAAACGTTAACGACTCATCTAGTTGGTTGGCATTTTTTTGAGAGTGTTGAAGTTGCTTGCTTACGCTCGTCTTTCTTCTTTTTTGATTGCCATTTTTTTTTGTTTTTTGTTCAAACACGAAGAGGTTTATTAATGAAAGAAAGAGAAACAAATTACAAAGAGAAACATTCTTATATCAAAGAATGCCAAGACCCTATGAAAGTGTCAAAACCCAACTCCCTAAACAAATTACATGTCGTACCCATCCTCCACAGCAATTTTCTAATCTCGATAAAGATAGAGTGCTCTGATCTGTTGAGTCCTTCAAGTACCCTTTTATTTATTTCTTTCCACATACACCAATGAGCATCATAACCATTCCCATTTGCCTTATACCATACAATCAAACTATCAGAGTTGTTTCAGACAAGTGACTAATGCTATAAACTGAGGGTGTGTTTGGTTGCATTAAATTCTATGCTATGAGAATTTACGAGGGGACATTTATATTTTAAGCTAATTTAAGGTATCACTTCACATTCACCATTTGATTTTGTGATCAATAGTGTGAATGAAAGTCATATAAACATGAAAATCACATGCCTTGGGAGACTAAGAAGTGTGATTCTCATGTTTATGAAAATTTCATTCCCACCATTAATCTTAAAATCAAATGGTGAATTTACTGTATCACTTTTTTTTTGTAACTGTTTTTCATTTTTTTTTTACTAAATTTAGTTTTGATTTGAAATTATTTGGTGGACCCCCTCCCCCCATAATTTAATTAAACTACTAAAAAAAAAAAAGTGGATGATGTTCCATTGGAATTAATTAAAGTACGGCAAACAAAGAATAAAAAACACAGCTAATTGATAAGTTCAGTCTTGATTATTCATGCATTCAATTCGTACGCAACACTAGGAACATCATCCATCATGTGGTGGTCAAGACATTGAAGACGAGACGAGTGAAAAAGATGGATAACTAAAACATATATGAATCTTCAAAACTTTTTGACTTTTTTTTTTTTAGGAAAATAAAACATAAAACATAGTGTTGTATATGGATTGATGGATAACTACATTGGAATAAATGTCAACCAGAGGAAGAAATCCCCTAATTGAAATCTTTGGCCAATTAAAAGCTTAATAACAGTAATCTGATCATAACAGATACCGCGTAGGGCAGCTTTCTCACCAGCGCATTCAAACTGGATTGACTATTTCCCCATTCTCGATCATCTTTACTTTTAGGATTACAATGACTATTAAGAGGCACTTACACACAGTGACGGAGTCAGAATTTTTGTTGAAGGGGAGCGAAGTGACGAATCATAGTTAATTAATAATATAATAATAATTAATTACTTAATAGACTTTTTTAATTTGAATAATACATAAATAACTATACAAAACACTAATTACTAAACAAAATTTCATTTAATTTATGGGAAAAGAAAATAGATCTAATAAGCTATTTTGTAGAAGCGCAAAAGATAGATATATAGAGGCCAATTCAAATTGAAAGGGCAAAAATTAATTTCAAATGTAAATTATATGTTTATAATTTTTTTTTTGTTATTTGTGTTCTATAAAAAATAACTAATTAAAGGTTATCCCGACATTAATCATTGTTACAGTCTCTCTCAGGATTAACAATTAACGTGTGTTGACTATCAAAAGGTTCCCGTTGATTAACAAGATGTCTTTCAAACAATAACTTATGGATGAATCTCGAGATACAAGCTTGTATTTTGAGGAAAAATTAATTGGTCAAATTTTTTATGTATCTCCGGAAAAATCCTATGAATAAAATAAAAAACTAGACCTCGATATACGAATTCATCTCGAGAAAATACTAAAAAAAAGAACTATTTTATTTCTTAAAGTAGACAAGAGAGGTTGAGATTGTCAGTGGCAATGGTGGAAAATGGAAATAAATCTAGCAGAAAGATATGGAGATAAAAAGGATGAGGCAGAATGATTGTCAGTCTCGTAGTAAATAGATAGAGGGGGTAGAAAAAAGGAGGCAGAGTAGGATCATCGGCGTCACAGAGAATGAAGGAAGAGAAAAATGAAAGAGGAAAAGAAAAAGGGGTGGGACGGAATAACGTCACCCGCATCGAAGGTCTGAAAATCGCAAATAACAAAAAATTATTTAAAGTCAGTAGGGACAGCTAGTAGATCCGTGCCGGCCTACACAATAAACCAATGGTTAGCACCTTGATTGAACATGTACAAGGAATACTTGTCATGTTGACAGATAAAATAGCATGTTGATAAAAAAAATAGCTAGTACTAATCATAGTTTCTTGTTGGATGATCACATCACAACATGAGAAACTCGTTCTCCCTCGATAGTCGCTTTTAGAAATTATCAATGATGTTACGCGACTTGCATAATTCAAATAACATGACAATGCAAAACTCGTTCTCATTCAAGGGGGCTTATTCTGGAGAAGTCATCTGTATCTGAATGAATCAAATGCTTGGAGGTTACCTGTTCATGGAATTGATGCCCAACTGTACACTCGAATAAAACATACAATGTACATTCGCAGTACCAAGTAATGGTGAAACCGTACGTACTATCACATGTTTCACGCTTCAAGGTAGGATACACGTTTTGATGAAGAGAAGACATATATTTCGACTTCTGGAGGATCTTCACGGACTATCACTGTCGGCTCATACCAAATGAATCCAAGTCCCTGACTTTTTTTTTTCTGAGAATTGTCTTACTATATATGAGGTAATCCCGCAGAAACTGACTGTGATAGTGTGACGACCCGCCTCCCGCACTGTAAAAATACTGTCCGTTTTGGGCTACCATCCGGTCCGCACGGCTTTAAAAGGCCTCTGTACAATGGGGAGATGACCCTGCACATATAAAGATCATCAACCTCCCCTACCCAGACGATGTGGGACTATGTTTCCCCTTGGTAGCTCGCCCAACTCCTCTTGGGATCCACGGGCCTGTTGGGCCTATTGGGCTCCAACCCTCACCCTCACCCTCCCCCTCAAGTCCGCCCACACAAGGGTCTCACAGTCCACCCCCCTTAAGGTCCAACGTCCTCGTTGGCCACACAGGCACAACGTCCACGTTGCCCGAGGGCCCACCTCCATGTGGCACACTTCCGGCTGGGTCAGGCTCTGATACCAAACTGTGACGACCCGCCTCCCGCACTGTACAAATACTGTCCGCTTTGGGCTACCATCCGGCCCGCACGGCTTTAAAAGGCCTCTGTACAATGGGGAGATGACCCTGCACATATAAAGATCATCAACCTCCCCTACCCAGGCGATGTGGGACTATGTTTCCCCTTGGTAGCTCGCCCAACTCCTCTTGGAATCCACGGGCCTGTTGGACCTATTGGGCTCCAACTCTCACCCTCACCCTCTCCCTCAAGTCCGCCCACACAAGGGTCTCGCAGATAGTTTTGAAACTTCAAAACTTACCAATTTTATCTCAAGCTTGAACTGGAGATCTCATACATTTCCCATAACCTTGATGGTTTATGGCTCATAGGAGATTCCCCTATAACAAATGGAATAAGCCCAACTAATTAAAAAGGCACACATTAAATTCCAGACCTTTGATAACTTTTCAAGTGATTCCCCTATCACGGATTCTCCTTTGCTTGTTTAATGTTGTTACACGCGGAAGCGTTACAATATTTAAATGCAAAGTTACAAAACAAATACAATTAATACCGGAGACAACAAATTTACGTAGTTCGACAATTTGCTACGTCCGCAGGCAAAGAGAACAACTTTACTAGTGAGATCGAAAAAATTACAAATGGAGAGAGTTATACAATGTCAATGACGTTATACACATGTGTCTAAATGACACCGACTCAAAATATGCAGGGTACGTGTATCACAACCTCTCTCTCCTCACTTTTCTCTCACACCACAATTGTGACGACCCGCCTCCCGCACTGTACAGATACTGTCCGCTTTGGGCTACCATCCGGCCCTCACGGCTTTAAAGGCCTCTTTCAGAGTATGCACAGCGGACACTGGGCCCCTCTCTGGCCCTACTCATCCAGATATTGTCCTCTTTGGCCTATTGGGGCAGCATTCCGCACCTCCCTCACCTCAAGGATTTTGTTGCTTCCACCCACCTACTGGGGCTCCACAGGCCTCTGTACAATGGGGAGATGACCCTGCACATATAAAGATCATCAACCTCCCCTACCCAGGCGATGTGGGACTATGTTTCCTCTTGGTAGCTCGCCCAACTCCTCTTGGGATCCACGGGCCTGTTGGGCCTATTGGGCTCCAACCCTCACCCTCACCCTCCCCCTCAAGTCCGCCCACACAAGGGTCTCACAGTCCACCCCCTTAAGGCCCAACGTCCTCGTTGGCCACACAGGCACAACGTCCACGTTGCCGAAGGGCCCACCTCCACGTGGCACACTTCCGGCTGGGTCAGGCTCTTGATACCAAACTGTGACGACCCGCCTCCCGCACTGTACAGATACTGTCCGCTTTGGGCTACCATCCGGCCCTCACGGCTTTAAAAGGGCCTCTTTCAGAGTATGCACAGCGGACACTGGGCCCCTCTCTGGCCCTACTCATCCAGGATATTGTCCTCTTTGGCCTATTGGGCAGCATTCCGCACCTCCCTCACCTCAAGGATTTGTTTGCTTCCACCCACCTACTGGGGCTCCACAGGCCTCTGTACAATGGGAGATGACCCTGCACATATAAAGATCATCAACCTCCCTACCCAGGCGATGTGGGACTATGTTTTCCTCTTGGTAGCTCGCCCAACTCCTCTTGGGATCCACGGGCCTGTTGGGCCTATTGGGCTCCAACCCTCACCCTCACCCTCCCCCTCAAGTCCGCCCCACACAAGGGTCTCACAACAATCCTCACCTCGCCTTCTTCCTCACCTCACACACATATCAACAAGAGAGGGAAAAAAAGCCTAACAAGAAAAACACACCGAGAATCAATTTGGAGGATGGATTAAGAAGAGGGGTTTTAGCGTGAAAAGGCGGTGGTGGAGGGGGTTAATAACCGCAACCACCACTTCTTCTTTATTGTATTTCCTTTTCCTTCTTCTACTTTCCTCTTCTTTGACTTCACAATTTCAAGAATTTCGATTTTGTTTTCATCATCAACAAGAGTTCCAACTGTCACAGTATTTGATTTCTATCAATTTCGGGTGTTCTTGATCGACAACTTCACCGCCAATATGTTGCCGACAGTTTGAAATTCTAGCTGGTAGTGGAAGACTCTGCAAGCTTCTAGGTTAGTTCATCTTTTCATCACTATTTTTCAACAATTATTCGCCTCGGTGAGATTTCAAAATTTGATTCGACCACAACAAACAAATGTCACCTATCCAAAACACAACACAGACTTCAATTCTTCAAACTGCGCCCATAAGCACCATACACCAAACATGGCCCAGCTTACAATCCAACTCCACCTTGACTAGGATGGAGTTTCCAAACCAGACTTTTGGGAAATACAGTGTTCACAAACTTCTATACTACATATCACCATATCTTCTACCAAAACGTTTCTTCAACAACTCATGCCATAACTTTCTCATTTTTACTACCTGCACACAAATGTCAAACCTTCAGGTATCAATACAAACATTCTTGGATCTGTCAATAAACTCCACCATAAGCAACATTTACAACTTCAACCCACCACCTTCTTCTTTCTTCTATTTCCTTTTCCTTTCTTCTACTTCCTCTTCTTTGACTTCACAATTTCAAAGATATTGATTCTGTTTTCATCGTCAACAAGAGTTCCAACTATCACAGTCTTTGATTTCATCAATTTCGGGTGTTGCCGGATCGACAGCTTCACCGCTGTCCACGGACTAGTAATTGCCGTGCGGCATTAGCTGATCCAATTTCGACTAGTAACGCCTATGAGTAGTTACTTTGACGGGCACAAATATTAACTTGAGAATGCACAATATCAATCTATAGACAATATAACAATGCACAATAGTCAGTAAAAGCTCTCATTCACATTCAATAGATTACAATGGGGAGGAAACGTTCGGAATGACGGTGCTCAGACTAGTTCGATGCTATCGATCGATGGAAAATACAAGTTTGAAGTTGAAAAGAACTGCAAAGGAAAACAATAAAACCGAGTATGCCTAGCGGTACCAGTCTTGGCCGCGACTTATGCAACATGGAGGCAACACGTCCTCACAGTCAAGATGCTCAAACCTTCCCCTATAATATAGATGCCTAAAGCATTTGGGCAGCTTTTCAAAAGGGAACAGTTTAGTTTTGAGACCATTAGGAAAGTCTTGAAAAGCCTCTGACCTTGTTTCCTGACCAACGGTACTAGTCCTGACACTCTCCCACACTCAATTCGCTGACGCCCTCGCAGCGAACTTTTCCAAGTACTCTTCCAGCTTTGAGAGGTATGGCAGCAGATGCTCGACTGGCTCCCAACTGATCTCTGAAGGAGGTTCATCCTGCCACTTGACCAAATACTCTCTATCCGGGCCTGTGTTGTTGATGAGGCGGTCAGCTAAGATTTCTTCCACTTCTCGATCTGGCTTAGTAGGATGCTTAGGCAATGCTCGGTAGATACATTTCTTGTGGGATCAGTGGCATCTGCATGGTAGGACTTCAAGTTACTTGCATGGAAGACAGGATGGGTGAAACGGAGCCAATGTGGTAACTTGACGCGATAGGAGACTTTGCCTACTTTCTCAATAATCTGTACCGGTCCCTCATACTTGCGAAACAGATTGTTGTGTGCTCTAGCTGTCCTTTTATACTTGTTGAACATATCTAGCTTCACCAATACCAAGTCCCCGACTTCAAAAGGATCGATTCGTCGTTTCTTGTCGGCCCATTTCTTCATGTGACGGGAGGCTTTCTCAAGATAGGCTCGAGCAACTTCAATGTTTTTCTGCCAGGCTTTGACAAATTCAAGAGCTCTTGGGCTGGGTCCTTGGTATCCGGTAAGCACTGTATGTGGTGTCAATGGTTGCTGACCAGTAACAACTGAAAGGGGCTGGAGTGAGTAGCTGAGCTCTTTTGTAAGTTGAAACAGAATTGTGCAACATCAAGTAGTCCCACCCAATTTTTCTGGTTTGCACTTACAAAATGACGAAGGTATTCTTCAAGCATAGAGTTAAAGCGCTCAGTCTGTCCGTCAGATTGGGGATGTTGGCTTGTCGACATATTAAGTTTGGATCCCAAGAGCTTGAACAACTCCTTCCAGAACTTTCCTGTGAAGCGAGCATCACGGTCGCTAACAATGTTTTCGGGCAGTCCCCAATACTTCACTACATGCTTGAGGAACAATTGCGCCGTATCTTCGGCTGTGCAAGTCAGTCCGGTCGGCACAAAGGTCACATACTTTGAGAATCGGTCAACAACTACAAGGATACTCCTGAAATCCTCCACTTTCGGTAACCCGTAATGAAGTCCATGGAAACACTTTCCCAAGGACGAGTTGGAACAGGCAGGGGCTCTAGTAAGCCTACTGGTCGATCTCTTTCAACCTTATCTTGCTGGCAAATAAGACATGTTCGAACATAGGCCATTACATCCTCCTGTATCTGCGGCCAATAGTACCCCCTCTCTAGCAATGCAAGTGTTCGTCTCCAACCTGGATGTCCCGCCCAATGGGTGTCATGGCATTCTCTCAAAAGTTCTTTCCTCAAACCGAAGTTCTCGGAACATAGAGGCGATTACCAGTTGTGAGTATTGCTCCATCTTTTATCCAGAACCGTCGAGTTTTGCCCTGCTTGATCAACTCTGTAATCGCCTTCGCTTGTGGATCTGTCTGTAGGCCTACTTTGATCTTCTCCAAGATGGTGTGACTCGGACCAGTATGGGTTAGCACTGCAAGGTCTGCCCTTCTACTGAGTGCATCAGCTACATTGTTAGTGCGCCCTGGCTTGTATTCCAATACTAAGTCAAATTCTGCTA